>CM066038.1:186842962-187048402 GCA_033557465.1 Ichthyophis bannanicus | reverse complement strand
GGGCTGGAGGAGTTTAGGAGTAGCGGTGAACTGATGGAAAAAGATGCAGCAGAACACGTGAAGCTACTGTGCTCCTATAAATGTAACAGCTGCAGGGAAAGCAAGCTGTGCTTTGCCTAGAGCTTTTTCTATTAAAAATCACGGCGACTGTTGAGATCTTTCACTGTGTTGGTGGAAATTCTTTCATCGTAAATTTGTTCCCCTTTCAGATAGATAGTCTATTTACGTTGGTGGGGGGTGGTTAAGTGGGTTTAAAGGGAAATTTTATTCTTGCATTATAGGACACAGAGATTCTGCTAGTACAGTAAATTTTATGACTCCTTGGCAACAGGTGTCATACGATATAGTACGAAGAGACTTAGGGCTATGTTTGACCTAAACGTGCAATAACGCGCGTAGTATGACGTTAACGACGTAAGTGCAGTATAAACGAGACGTTAAACACGCGCCAACGACCGATAACGGCATACTACGCGCGTTGACCGCGTTTAACGATCGTAAAAACCCGCGGCGCGTTTAAAACAGCGCAGAAGGTGGAGAGTGGGCGGAGAGAAGGGGTCACATGGGCGGAGAGGGGGCGGGGAGCGGCTCCCCCTCAACTAACGCGCTGTAATTATGAAGCTCAATTCCAACGCGAATGAACCCTTGCCGTTGAAGGCATCTTTTTAAAGGTTAAGAGAAACCATTTCCGTCAGCAATGTACAGAGAAACCTGGGTAACACACAAAACGTGAGCAGTGTGATACATGGGCACAGAATGAAATGTCACAGAAAGACAATTAAAATGACCAGAGGAAACCCCTTTAAACGCATAAAGAGCAGTTTAACACCAGTGCTAGCAATGGACAAACAAGGAACAGAACTACCTGGAAAGCACAAACGAAAAAACCTAATGATATGTGTGAAGGGTCACGCTTCGCAGACCCCTCGAAAGGGGAAAGTCAACTGTAATGGAGCGGATTGCGAGTGTAGTGTAACTGTAGCCCAAACTGATATTATTGTTGCCCAGCTCGGAGATAGGGGTGTGTGTACCCTCTGTGAGGTCCCCCTGAGGTGCTGTGCACCGTTGTCTGCATACAAGGGAAATGAGGCCACAGTCCACCTTTTGCAGATGCAGAAGGACATGACCAGCCAGGCAGGTCATACGAACACCAGGGACAGCACCATCTCTGTGGCCCCAGGTGTGGTGCAATGGACACAGCCATTGCGGTAAGAGCAGAGGGTCACAGGTTCAAAAATACCAGCTGGGACTGCCGCCAACCCAGTAACAATAGTCCTAACCACCACTACACGTGAAAGTAAAGGACACACCTTCAATGCATAGAACAAAGGCCTGGTCTATTTTCACACCACACCAAACACAGACACCCAGAAACAGGAACAGCAACGAAAGCTGAGCCCCGCAAATGCAGCCCGAGGAGGGCAACAGCATTCCTGTCCCATTTGCTGTCACATCAAAGCGCCTGTGCTGTATAGATATGCCCCACCCCCATGGTAGGCAGATGTAGGTCAGGCATATGTCTGAGGGACAGCATCGAAATAACAGATAAAACGTGGAAAATAGCAGAAAGAAAAATCTGTAAACAGCACACGTCAGCTGGGCAACAGTGATAGCAACTGGGCCACAATACAAAAACACAATCCCTGGGGAAAGCCGAAACCAAAAAAACGACAAGATACTTGGCAGGGATCACGGCAACGGAGACCCTTGCAAAACACAGCCTGTTATTGGAGCAGTCGCGGGAGTTGTGTGTATTGTGGCCCAATGATATAATTTTTGTCCAGCTTGGTAATCGGGGGATTGGCCCCTCATGCGAGGTTGTATGTGAGGTTACGTGCAAATTGCCTACCTACCAGCGAATATGAGTCCACAGTCAAATGGTGCAGAGCAGGGTCTCTGACATGTTCAGGCCAGGTATAATCTACAGGGATCGCGTTGTTCCTGTGGCCTCAGTGTGGTTGCAACAGACACCAGCCAGTTGCCTCTAAGACAAGAATGTAACAGGGTCAAAGCCCAGCTGGTGGCCATGCCAATCATGGCCCACATATTATCACCACAACTAAACTGTGATGGAATGGTCACACCCTTATTGATGAGGACCATGCCCATGGACAAACCGCCAATATTTTACCACACAAGTATATAGGCGCATTACCCAGAGCATAGTCCCCCAAATGCAAGTCCTGGGGGGCCCCACACCATTCCGGTTCCATGCTGCCCCCAATAAAGATACCTGTGCTGCATAAACTATGCCCCCCCACCTGTCTGCTGATGTAGCCCATGCTTATTTATGGAGGGACAGCATGAAAACCTGATCCGTGCGTGAAATGACAGGACGGGAGTTGTGGAACCCTGCCGTAAAGCAGCAGCTAACAGTGACACACCACCCACCCACCCACCCACAGGCCCCATTGGCCAATGGAAACCGAAGAGGTTACGACAATTGGCACTGCTTGTCAACTCCCAATACGAGCAGGTGCATTACCTTCGCAATGGCCACCCTACACGATGGGTCTATGGTACACATGCACTAAAAGTGACCAATGATAAAAAGTAGAACCCCTGTCCTATGTAAAGCACCTTATGCACATTGAGCGGCGCCACAACACGCAGTCAGACTGTCTGTGGTGTGTGCCGCAGGTCTGGCCCCTGACAGTGTCCAAAACCCTTGGGAGTGATCCACCAGGAGTATGTCGTACAATCATCCATGCATGTACTGGGCCCAGGACAGGTGTTGTGTGTATGGCTGCAGTACCCCCATACAGTTATAACAATGCTGGCATAGTGTGTGGGGGTGGCTGTCTGTCCAGACAGTGTGTGGGTGAGCTGCAAACACATGTCGACAGGCCACACTGCCAGCAATGTTGCCACGTAGTGGGGCTGCCAATGTGCATAATGAGTAGCAAAGTACCATGGGTAGAGGTCGGATAAGGCGGGGCCTGGCCAGGGTGTATATGCACAGGGCAACGGGCAGTGAAAGGGACCTTGTAGTGCCAGGCAACCACCATGACCAGAACAGGGGGACCACGGTAGATGCCGCTGCAAGCTCAGGGTCACGCTTGCATGGCCAGTGACCACCAGCCTGTCTAGGCTCGCCACCATGGTGCTACATAGTAGTTCACTCATGTGATAAATATGGGTGTTCCCCTGGGGCCCAGTCACAGATGTATCTGCTGGCTGTGTATTGCTGGCACCCACCGGTCTGGCGCTGCAGGCAGCTCTGCTGGTCACTAGCAGCCTGTGTGCAGACGGTAGGTGATGTGATGGAGTGGCCTGCAGGTGTGTGTGGGCCTGCACCAGGGGGATCACAGATAGTGGTTGGGATGGTCATTTTCTACCAGGTCCCAATGTCAGATTGCTCCTGTGGGATGAATGTGTTCTGGATCTGCAGTGACTGACCCTGTGGGTCGTCTGCACCTCAGGTAGGACTAGGGTTAATGTCCCCCCTCCACTGGCACCTTCCAAGGGAGGTAGAATGTGCAGATTATGAGGGGTGAACCTGTTTGCACCCCAGGGGTGAGGGGGGGGCGGTGGGGCATGGGTCTACACCTGCACCAAACAGACCGAGATGTCCAAGGTTGGCATGCAGAAAAATATCAATCTCACACAGTAGACACTGCTGTGGCCTTTACGCCATGGACGGTGCTGAGGACCTAGGGCTGGATGCCCGTATGCAAACTCATGGTGAGCAGAGCACCCACACACTGTGCGTGTTGGGCAGGTCAGCAATGCCAGTACGCTAACAAATGGTCCAGTACCTCCTCTAAGGGCAAGGGGCTGTGGGGGGTGCACATGACAATTTACCCCTAACATGTCAAGAGTCTGTGTGGATGCTTTCCATATGGTGTGACTGTGTGGTGATCTGATTAGCATGTGCAGTGCATCTTGGGGGTGACTTTATTATTCAATACCTCTGAAACCGCAGGCGAGCGCGCAGCCATTGATAAACCATGGGACAGCACACGTAATCTGGTCAGCAGAAAGCATAGGTGCACGACACCCTACAGAGTCTGTAATATATGAGATGCCCACACATGCTGAAACCCTACGTAGCACAAACACATAAAAAAAGGATCCCGGGCTCAATGGTACGCGGCGCTACGCGCGGCGCGTACACGGCAACAACGCCACAGTAGCTCGGCTCGCATACGCAATTGTCTCGTCCAAAAGCCTAAGCAATCCATCTCCAATATACAGGCCAATACCCCTTCCAAGATACAGGCCAGTGCCCGGGACGCGAACCCATGCATGCCTGTAACAGCGGTCATTACTGTGACCATTGTGCCACAGCTCTATGTTAGTGCTCTGTATAGCCACATAGCCCCTAATACCCTAGCAACGAAACGTAGCTACGCCCGGCAAAGCGCCCGGGAACGCAAGGGCTCCGCCCCGGCAACGCACGTGGACTAGCCCCCCCCGGCAACGCACGTGGTAGGCAGTAAAGCACTTATAAATACATGCAAACCATGTCGAGGGGAGCCTCCCTTCAGCCAAAGGGACATTCTAACTGCTGACAGAGCTTTGCTGCCTACGCCAGCAGGACTCTCCGGGTCGCCAAGAGGCAGGACCTAGCCAAAGTCAGGAGGGATGGGAGCGGCTGGCCAACGTTTTTAACAGGAGCGCAGACTACCCCAGTGAAGGTAAGTGCATGGGGACAATTCACCCAAATGATGAGACAAAAGAAAAAACACACCAGCAACCTGCAAAAATACACCAATGCATTGACAGGTAATAGAAGGTGGCTGACATACTGCGTCCAAGCAAAGCCTCCCCACCCGAAAAGACACCCTGCCCCAAGGGGTTAGCTGCACAATGGCAGAGGTGCACCAAAGGGTCACAGAGGGTATGGTCGGGTGGCCAATGCAGGATAAGGATGTCCCCAACCACAAGAAACCTAGTCACCCACATGCAGACTGCAAATGAGGGCAGACATGGTGCCTGTGAATAGGGGTTGAGTGGCAGCATGATCTCTTAAAACAGATGCCCAAATGAAGGTCATCGATGCATGCAAGCCCAAATGAGGGCCCCCCCCCCCCTGCATGACTGATGCTGTGCCATGGGGTGAAGAGAAAGGCCAAACCCCTGCCCTGAGTGATACAGCCCCAATATGAGGGCCATCCCTCCCCCCACCCTGCCCACTGTCTGCTGCCTGGCCCTGTGCGAAGAGGAAGGTCAAAACCCTGCTTAACACACATGTGAGGACCCAAATGAGGGCCTCCCTCCCCCCCACCCTGCACACTGTATGCTGGTGCCCTGTGCGGAATAAGAAAGGTCCCAAAACACCCTGCCCTGAGTGATCCCAGCTACAACTGAGGGCATTGCCTCCACCCCCCCCACCCTGCACACTGGCTGCTGCTGCCTGTGCGAATAGGAGGTCAAATACCCTGCCTTAAACAACAGTAGGCCCAAATGAGGGACATCCCTCCCACCCACCCTGCACAACGTGATGCTGGGACCTGTGCGAATAGGAAAGGTCCCAAAACACCTGCCCCTGAGTGATCAGCCCCAAATGGAGGGGCATTGCCTCTAACCCCCCCACCCTGCACACTGTCTGATGGTGCCCTGTGCGCTATAGGAAGGTCAAAACCCTGCCCCTGAGTTATCACACGTGCCCCAATGAGGGCAATCCCCTCACCCCCCACCCATGCACACTGTCTGTCTGGTGCCCTGTGCGAATATGAATGTCAAACACCCTGGCACCCTGAGTGGATCCAGCCACAAGATGAGGGCATTCCCTCCCCACAACCCTGCACACTGTCTGTAACCTGATGCCCTGTGGCGAATAGGAAGGTCAAACCCCTGCTTAATAAAAAAAAACAAAATGTGGTGAACAACAAAAATAAAAAAAAAAAACGAAAAAAAAAAACAAAAATAAAGAACAAGAAAAAAAAAAAAAAAAAAGAAAACAAAAAAAAAAAAAAAACACACAGTGATCCATGCCCAAATGAGGGCATCCCTCCCCCCCACCCTGCACACTGGTTCTGCTGCTGGCCCTGGTGCGAATAGGAAGGTCAAACCCCTGCCCCTGACATGTCCCAGCCCCAAATGAGGGCATCCCTCCCCCCCAACTGCAAAACTGTCTGCTGCTGCCCTGTGCGAAATAGGGAAGGTCAAAACCCTGCTTAACACACATGTATCCAGACCAAATGAGGGCATCCCTCCCCCCCACCCTGCACACTGTCTGCTGGTGCCCTGTGCGAAATAGAAAGGCCAAACCCCTGCTAACCTGAGTGAGCCAGCCCCAACACTGAGGGCATCCCTCCACCCCCCACCCTGCACACTGTCTGCTGGTGCCAGGTGCGATAGAAGGCAAACCCTGCCCTGAGTGATCAGGCCAAATGGGGCATCCCTCACCCAACCCTGCAACTGTTGCTGGGCCCTGTGCGAATAGGAAGGTCCAAAACCCCTGCTTAACACACATGTAGGCCCAAAGAGGCATCCATTTCGCCCCCACCCCTGCACCTGTCTGCTGGTGCCCTGTGCGAATAGAAAGGCCAAACCACACTGCCTAGAGTGATCCAGCCCCAAATGAGGGCATCCCTCCCCCCCACCCTGCACACTGTCTGCTGCTGCCCTGTTGGCGAATAGGAAGGTCAACCTCACTGCTTCCCCTGAGATGATCCAGCCCCAAATGAGGGCATCCCCCAACCCCACCCGGCACACTGGTCTTGCTGGTGGCCCTGTGCGAATCGGAAGGTCAAAACCGCTGCTAAACACACAGTGATCGTAGGCCCAAATGAGGGCATCCCTCCCCCCCACCCTGCAACACTGTCTGCTGGTGCAATGTGCGAATGAGAAAGGCCAAACCCCTGGGCCCCCTAGAGTGGATCCAGCCCCAAATGAGGGCATCCCTCCAACCCCACCGGCTGCACACTGTCTGCTGTGCCCTGTGCGAATAGAAAAAGGCCAAACCCCTGCCCCTGAGTGATCCCAGCCCACAAATGAGGGCATCCCTCCCCCCCACCCTGCACACTGTCTGCTGCTGCGCCTGTGCGAATAGGAAGGTCAAACCCCTGCCCCTGAGTGATTCCAGCCCCAAATGAGGGCATCCCTCCCCCCAACCAGGCACACTGTCTGCTGGTGCACCGCTGTGCGAATAGAAAGGCCAAACCCCTGCCCCTGAGTGAGCCAGCCCCCAAATGAGGGCATGCCCTCCCCCCCACCCTGCACACTGTCCTGCTGGTGCCCTTGTGCGAATAGAAAGGCCAAACCCCTGCCCCTGAGTGATCCAGCACCAAATGAGGGCATCCCTGCCCCCCCACAGCTGCACACTGTCTGCTGCTGCCCTGTGCGAATATGAAGTTCAAAACACTGGCCTATGCCCGATGGAGGCCCCCCGCAAGGGGTCCCCTGTTACCGACCCTGTACCCCGTGGAAACCGGCCCCTTTCATGGGATCACAAGGGGCAAAAAAAAAAAAAAACCACAGGCAAAGAGCAGCCCAGTCGGACCACTTGTAGGTTGATAACTACGTCACACGCCCAACTATTGGATGCCATGCACATGCAGAGGGTGTGAGGTGGCACACACAGTTGGGATGGTACATGTATGTGGTGCGCACATATAGGGCACATGGTGCACACATCAGGGTGGCGTGTTTGTCACACACACATGTGTCTGTTACAACACGCCACTGCAGGGGGGGATGTGTCGCCTCAAAGGGAATAGGGGCATGCGCCAGGTTCGTTATGACGTGGGAGTGTCAGTTGCAGGGGCAGGGGCCACCACGTGTCCCCCCTCTAGCTAAGGGCAATGTTCTCTGTAACACCTACAGGCTGGAGGAACCTTCGAAAGAAGGCAGGGGGAGCTGAGGGCCACGGTTCCCCAGAGGATTTGTTGACCAGGGTGCAGCGTGACCAGAATGGCACAGATGAATGGTGACGTAGCTGGACACGGCCATGTAGGGGGATAGTGTTGTGGAAACACAGGTCCACCAGTGACATGGTATAGTGAATCATCCACCAGGGGATGACATGTTTCTATCTCTCCCACAGCTGATGCACGTGCAGCAATCAGGCCGAGTTTCCCGGAGAAGCCCCCAGACGTAGAGGCAGCCAGGAGGGGGATCAGTTTGCAGCGTGACCAGCAGGACGGCGGACAACAGCAGGATGAGGAGGAATGGTGGGGGAACTTTTTGGGCACGAGGATGGACCTGAGGCCTGCACCCACCCCCAACCCCTGACGAGGGGGATGAGGGGATGAGGATTGCTGGTGTGTGTGTTGGATGGCCACATGCGAGGGGGATGAGGGGGGAACCCACAGAAAGGGGGACAGAGGTCGGTGAGCCAGGTGAGGCAGGATGTGGTGGGGGGGTTATGTCGGTGGAAGGGTAGAGGAACGTCGAGTGGCCTGGGTGGCAGGGACAAGCGACATGGAGATGGGGGGTGGAGGGGGGATGGGTGAGTGTGGTGCGGATGCTGGGGGCAGGGGGGAGGGAGGCATATGCCACTGGAGGGGGTGGGGTTGTGGCAGGGTCACACTGGCACGCTTTCCCGCCACAGGGCACTGGGGGCACCAGCCACCTGCCCCTTGATGAGGGCACGGAGGGCCAGCCTGGAACGTTAGTGCAATGCCACACATGGCCGCAAGCAGGGCCGCTGGTCCATGCAGCCACACAGACACGTGGAGCAGTTGTCTGTGGGGCTGCATGTGCGGCCAGCGCCTGGCTGCAGCTGTGCGTGCACAGGCACAGGCTGCCCAGAGGCAGTTTTGGCCTAATCCAGGGGCAGGTGCTTTCGACCCCTGTCGATGGTGGCTACACCGTCTGCGGGATGAGGGAATGAGCGTCCCGTGACTGATCCACACACAAGCCAGCACCATCCGAACAGGCGGCACCCAGGGTGTGTAATATGTGTGGACACACTAGCACACCTGCCCTGTGGCGGCCCGTGCCCGTCGGTGGCCATGTCCGGGGCACGGGGGGGAGCAGGGCCATGTAATCCCCCGTTCCAGAGGACATTGTTGACCATGCTGATGTAACCAACAGCAGGAATAGACCATATGACCACATGGCCCATGTGTGGCCACATGAAAACGTTTTGTACATTCTGTCATAATCAAAGTTGTATAAAATACGTTTAAGTTTACTCATACCAAACTGTGTTGTGCAGATTGTGCCTCATTGCCAGTGACAGGTGCTGTGCCGATTGTATGGGTGTGGCTGTGGCGACTAGGAGGGGCAGGGGCCGAAGTGGAACAGGTTTAGTTCCCATGTTGACAGCACACCCGCACACATGTAACTATCACCACTGCCAGCAATGTTGGGCCAATGTGGGGGAGGTGGAATGACGTGCTATGACCGACCATGCAATTAGCATGTCGTGGTGGGCTGCTCCCTGGGCCACCACACAGCCCAGAGTACACAATGATACATACGGCGGTGTGGAAGCAGGTGGCCTGTGTGACCAGTACAGCAGGCGCCACGTACTGTTGGCCTGGTTGGACGCCGGTTGACAGGACACCTTTGGTGTATGTGTGCCCGGTGTGCAGAGGGGAGAACCACATACTGTGCACCTGCAAGGTCAAATGAGGCTGACACCGGAGGGGTGGCGGGGAAGAGGCCGAACGTGTGTTTTGCCATGTTGAAGACCGTGTGGGTGCCTGGGAAAAACCTGTTGCATGATGTTCAGGCACGTGTATCCGCATGCAGGACAGAGATGGGGGATCGGTACACGTTGGTCAAACGGGACATTCCCAAACATATTACAACATGTTGTGTGTCCCGCCATGGGTGGACATCCAGGGCCCAGGGGGTGCGTGAGGAGTCCCATACCGCCTTTGGGTGGACATGGGGCCCATCGGTGGGGACACACACGGGGGTTGTGGTGGTTGCACACAGCAGAGGGCGGGGAGGGATAGCGGCTCAGCGGGATGATGGCCAGTGGTGTGACACACTGCTGGTGGTGCATGCGGAGGGTGGCAGGCTGCAGTGTGGATGATGCTACAGGTGGACAGTTGCTGTATGGCCGTTCCATGTGAAAACCAATGTGTTACTGGTATGTTGCCAGGATGGGTGGCAAAAGGGGGGTGGGGGGGGGGTGTAGGGTGTGTTACCCCCAGTGGCCCAACCGGTGCACAGTGTGACGGGTAGCCATTACTGGCGGTGACACCAAGTGCTGGTGCGATGCATCCCTGTGCCCAAGTGATCCACTGTGCACATGTGTGACGGGTGAGGACCAGGGTGGATGGTGTGCAGGTGCAGGTGAACCGGATGTACAGGAACCTGTGCAGTGCACATACTGTGCGTGTCCGGGGTGTTGCGGGGGCAGCGATTGGGTCCACCACATGCAGGACTTACAGTGCACCCACAACAGCACACAGGCCAATGGTGGCTGGGGGGGTCCCCGGCGCCTTCTCCCAGGGGTGCGCCTGGTAACACTGCACGCCATGCACGCCACCACGGTGTGGGGGTGAGGGGCGAGCACGTAGGCCAATGGGATTGGCTGCACACCCATAGTGGGCATGGGTTAGGGGGGGGGGCAATGGTGAATGACAGCAGTGGGAGCGGCACGTGCCCACCCCACAGGGCATGGGGTGGTTGCGGGGATGTGAGTGGTATGAACAAAATGAGTCACGGAGCACAGGTCACCATCAACGGCCAGCGGTGTGGCCCTTTATTTGCCTCTACCCTGCCAGCCCCTGTACGCCCCCTCCCACCCCTAGGCGCCTGCCGCCTTGCGGCCGGTGTTGCGGATGCACATGCTGGTGGGATCCCTGGCTGTGCCGGATGGTCGGGGGGACTGCCAGCCACCCTCACGGCTGCCATTCGCACATGCGCCTCCGCGATGAGCTCACATGCGTCTGCCATGCGTCCTGCATGTGAGACTAGGGCAGTTATCGCCCTCTGCATGCGCCTTGTTGGTCCTCCTGTTTACGCCTCTGGTTGCGTACCACCGAGCGCAGTAGAACGGCGCACACCTGTGGGGAAAGGACATAGTACTGTGTGGGTTAACGGAAACAGAGGTACCTGCACATGGCCATATCTACCATAGCAGCATGTCCCCACTCACCCTCAGCATCAGCTCGCGCCGCAGATGAGCTGGCCTGCATCTCATGAACGCGGTTGCGACCGCAGCCAGTGCCTCATTGTGGTGTTGCCGTTGCCCCTCTGCAGACACGTCCTCTGTCCCTGCAGGTTGTCTCAGATGTGTCCCAATGGGTATGTTGGGGATGTCCATGACCACATCTGGCAGTGGTGCGGCATGCTCCTCCCCCACCAAAGCAAAGGCCTGGCCCCCTCTGTCCACAGAGCACACAGTACCCATCTGTGACTCTGCATCCGGCTCCGAGCCCAGCACGATGGCGCAGACATCACCTGTGTGACACACGGGCAACAGCTGTCTGAGGGTTTGTCCCGCTGCCTGCCCACCCCACAACATCCCCCCCTCAGGCATCTGTGCGCCAATGATCCACGTGTGTCTGTGGCATGGCTGTTGTGGCAGCCCTCTACACCTGGGGACACCCCATGCAGATGCCCCGTGTGATCCGCCCCCCAGTGCATTCCCCCACCACCTCTGGGTGCCATTGAACACCCCTGCCAGGGCTGACAGCGGCCTCATCGTGACCCTACCCCCCGCGTTCCCATAGCAGGTGCATCGGTTTCTCCAGTAAGCCCCCCCCCCTCCCCTGTTGCGGCCCACCGCTCCTGCCAGCCCTGCCACGTGCGGGATGCAACAGGTACACAGGGGCGGCCCAAGGGGGGTGCGGGGCAATGTCCGGGGACTCGGTGCGGGGACACAGTTGCATATGTGGCCACCGGTGCAGGGAGAACTGCATGGTGTTACTATACACTGGCTAATCTGTAGACATGTCACCTGATGAGTGTATGGATGGTGCGGGGACAGATGGACCCCCACATAGCTATATTCCAGTGCACCACGCCAGGCACAGCGGGTACCAATACAGACGCTGCCCACTCAGATGCCATGGCACACCCGCCGTGCCCTGTCAGCATCACCAGGTCCTACGAAGCACCATAACCTACCTATCACATGGGAGCACTGCAATATGAGGCCTCTGAATCACAGAATAGACCGGGGAATGGGGACAGGTGGCAATGTCATATAGGGGTGGCAGGAAGCGAAACCCGTCACCGCAGTCAGACATGCAGAACATGGAGCATCACCGAACAGGCAAACACATCCTGGTGACAGGATTGCACCAATCAAACTGGGGACCCCGGGAGCCAGACACGGTATGTACCACGCCACTGTGGGGATACAAATATTGTGTACCTCCCTCCCGTACCAGACCACTGCGCAGACATCACTTATGCACATTTACCAGAGCTGTCATGGTCCATGTAATACATCCAAAGGCAATAGATATCTCCGTACATATTGTGTCTTAGTTCCATTTTCTTTTTCCACTGCATCCTCCCCCTGGTCCAGCCATGTTTCCCACTGTCAACCGCCTGCTGGGCTTTTGCCCCTACTGCCACCACTGGTTCTGTAGTGCACTCTCCCACTATCCACATCTGCTCCGACAGACTAATCTGCCTCCTGTTTCCCTCCCGTCAGTCCCTCGTAACCAATATATGTCACCTCTCCGTCCCCAGCCACGACGGCCCCCCCCCCACTACCCGGCCAATGTGTGGCCATACCGGCCTCACACCAGGTGTTTCTGTCCCCTCCCATTTCACTCCCACAGCCCCGTCCCAGTCCTGGCCCGCCACCAACATCAGCTCTCTTCCGCTCCCTGTCTCTCCCAGCGCCCACCCCCGACAGGTCCTGCAGCAGCCCATCCCCAGTATTAGCCACACAGTAAACCATGTCCAGTACTAGGCACCCAACAACCCATATCCAGTCCGAGCACCCACAGCCATTGTCAGTGTGTGTCCCGCCATCAGCTCCTTTCCATTTCCAGCCCCCCATGCGCCCATCAGCCCATGTCAAATCCTAGCTCCCCTCCACTCAGCCCATTTCCAAACCAAGCCCCCCGTGAGACGACGTCCAGTTCTTGCCCCTTCATGAGTCCATTGCAATCCAAACCCCCACCACAGCCCATTTCCAATCATAGCCCCCCCCCAACAGCCAATTTCCAGTCCTATTCTAGCCCCTCCATCAGCCTATTTCAAGTCCTAGCCCCCCGCCAATTCACCCGTTTCCAGTCCTAGCAACCCCACCAGCCCATTAACAGTCTTAGCCCCCCCAGCACATTACCGGTCCTAGCCCCCCATAGCCCATTAACAGTCCTAACCCCCAGCAGCCAATTTCCAGTCAGCCCCCCCAATAGCCCAGTACCCGTCCAACCCCCCCATCAGCCCACTTCCAGTCCTAGGACCCCCCCTGGCCCATTACTAGTCCTAACCCTCCCCTATCGGCCCACGTCAGTCTTAGGCCCCCCAATCAGCCCACGTGCAGTCTTAGGCCCCCTCCCCAGTGGTACCTGTCCTAATCCCCCTTCCCCCCTATCTTTCCCGGTTCCAGAACACCAGCTGCTTCTGCCGCGGCAGCATCCGGAGTGCTGCCGCGGGGCCCCCCTCCTGGCCAGCAGAGCCCCCTCCCCTGCCCGGCAGAGCCGCTCAGTCCCTGCATCGCTGACGTCATCCCCGAACGCGGGCTTATTTTCAGAGCCGCGAGCTCTCGCGGCTCGGACAAGGAGGCCGCGTTCGGGGATGGCGTCAGCGATGCCGGGGCTGGGCGGCTCTGCCGGGCCGGGGAGGAGGCTCTGCGGCCAGGAGGGGGGCCCCACGGTAGCACTCCTGATGCTGCCGCGGCAGAAGCGCTGGTTTTTGGTGTTTTATGTGTTTTAAAATATGGGTTGGCGAATGTTTTTTGTGAGGGGCCCCCTGAAACGCGGGGCCCTGTGCAATACACATTCTTGCTCAATGGACGGGCCGGCCCTGAGTGGACTGTTATTTGCGCAGGAACCCCTGAAACGTGGTACCCTGTGCAAAGCACGTTCCTGCTCAATGGACGTCTGGCCCTGCCTGTGTCCACCATCCTCTGTCAGGGGGGTTCAGGCACCCATTCCCAGCCCTGCATGCACTGCCTAATGCCACACACCACCACCCAATGGTGGCCACCTCTCATCCTTGCTCCTGAGTGTGTGGTCCCTCTGTGCCCGTCTGATCCCCCGCGTCCAGCAGAGACAGTTTCCGTCCCACCCCCCTGCCCCTTCACACACCATGTGCTTGTACTATAACCTACCGGCCTGTGGGTGGGCTGTGTCCAGCGCAGCAGGCAAACCGTGGACATACATGGGCCCCAGTCGATCCGCCAGGCGCCTCTCAAGGTCTGTTAATTGGGCCACGGTCGCTGGGCCCCCTCCTGTGCCTTGTGCCGCACGTCGCTCTCGCACCAGCTCTGCCCGTATATGGCGCTTGATGTCACAGAAGCGTTTTCTTAGGTTTTCGATGTCCCGGGGCGGCCCTTCTGCTCCTGCCACCGCCGCCTGCACCTCCCGCCATGCCCCTGTGCGTGCTGCGATGGTCAGGGTAGCGCTCTGCCGGCCGAAGAGCAGGTCATATCTGTCAAGTATGTTAGACAGCAGGTGCTCATTCTCCTGTTGGCTGAACCTTGCAGCCCTGCGTCGGCTCTCCGCAGGGACAGGAACCCTTGCCTGGCGGCGTGGTCCTCTTGGATGGCCACCTGGGGTCAGTGGCACCCCGATGGTCCTGCTACCTGGTTGTCACCAGATGTGGCTGCTGCTCCTTCTGTTGTGGGCTGCTCTGGTGCATGGTCCATGTCCTTGCTCCCTTGTGCGTGCATAATGTTGGCTGTTTGCTCAGCGGAAGGGATGGGACCTCCATTTCCTGTCATTTATATGGGGCATCCTGGGGTGTGGCTCGCAAGGGGATGCCTACGCACGCAGTCAGGACTGTCTTTGGCGCGCGTTGCTTCGCGCGTTGCGTCGCGCATTGTCACGTGGCGTCGCACATCGTTACGTTACTGACATCATATATCCGCGTTTCTGCAGTGGCTGCCGTTTCGCGTATTCTACTCCCACATCCCTTATTGAGTGTGTAGTTGTCTGCAATGCTGGTGCGTATATTTGTTTAGGTTTTGCTATCTGCGATGTGTTTCTGGCGTGAGCTGATGCTGGCCAACGTCACACGTAGGCGACCTCGCGTTGACGTTGCACGCGTTGTTACGCGCGTTGCCTCGTGTCCTCCGTCGTTTGTGCATGGGTGTATGCCTTCCAGGTTATCAGGGTAATGGCGTCTTGGCGTCGCAGTATCTGTGCTATGTAGTTGCTATACGGCGTTCGACATCGCTCGGTATCACCCACATCTGTGTAGCAGGCAGGGGATCATCCACGGCTGCATTCCCGGAAGGCGCGTATCAGCGCGCGTTGAACCTTTCATCAGGTATCTTTCCATTATACTGTTTTTCTAGATCTGTCTATTTGCCCATGGGAGTGGCACCCATGTGGTGTCCATCCCCATCCACACCACTATATCTAACCCTTTTACACTCCTCACTGTATGGACCATGGCTCATACTGCACATGCAGCTGGTGCAGTGGTTGCTTTGCTAGAGATTGCTGAGTTGCTTTACGAGGGGGAGGGAGATGTTGTCCCAGGGGCAGCGGCCCTGGGCATGGGTGTGGCACCACTGCAACTCAGGCCTGCAGCTGTTGGGCCAGCACAGGCAGCTGTGGCTGACCAACGGCGCCATCGGCGCGCTGAGCTACACCCACGCCTGGCCCGTATCTACAGGACCAGGGTCCTGCTCGGAGACCTGCGGGAGGGACAGGTATTCTCCCTCTACCGGTTGGACAGAGGGGCCATTAGGGAGCTCTATCAGGAACTCAGACCTGACCTAGAGCCCCTGACTGCCCGGTCACATGCTATACCGGGTATGACCAAGCTCCTTGCTGCCCTACATTTCTTTGCCTCTGGCTGTTTCCAATCCTCAGTGGCAGCAGTGGGTGGTCTGAGTAGGCCCACCTTCTCCCGCTGTCTCCACCAGGTACTGCGTGCCATGGTCAGCCGGGTTGGGAATTACATTGCAATTCCCAACGGTAGGCAACATTGGGCAGCCCTGGCACTGGCATTCCATAGGATCGCTGGAATACCACAGGTGATGGGCGCTATAGATTGCACACATGTTGCCCTTGTCCCGCCACGCGACAGGGAGGTTGTGTACCGCAACCGGAAACACTTCCATTCCCTCAATGTGCAGGTTATCTGTGATGCTACTATGCGTATCCTGAATGTGGTTGCACGTTTTCCAGGGTCTGCCCATGACTCCTATATCCTGCAGAACTCAGCTGTGTTTGACCAGTTTCAGACTGGTCAATTTGGTGACTACATACTGCTGGGTGTGTATTCTGTGTATCTGGCAGACTCCTACTGTAGATGGGTGTCTGTACTACATTGCCACGGTTTCCCACTGCCTGCCTGCCCCTGCAGCAGTCCTTGTGGGGGCACACTGTTTGGTGTTGGCCACGTCCTCATGCGCGGTGGCCGGTGTCTTGGTCACAGACATGTGTCATGTGACACACCTCTCTCTTTGTCAGATGTGTGGTTGTTTTGGACTTTGTTTCCAGGTAATGCGTACAGCTATGGTCTTGTGCCAGCTTATTGCGAGGGTGTTGTTTCTACACCAACCTGTCATTTGTGAACGGCCCTCTGTTGTGTTGGGGGAGTCTGGGTTGTATATTGAAATGAGGGTGTATAACATTGGGTCATACACATAGATTGTGTGCTGCAGGTTGTTTCTCTTTCATGATGTTGCATAGTGTTTGTTTGTAGATGTTACATAGGGGTGCTGATAGCGCGGATCCGTGTGGTCCCCCTTGTCGGCTTTCGTTGGGTCACCCAGGGGGGTGGCCTTTACACATCATCATGGGTGTCACCCTGTGTACGCAGCCTACTCTTTCGGCCCATGTTGTGGGTTCAACAAGGGTTGTGTTCTGGCCGTTTCACCTATTACACATGTCTGCTGCATGCCTGTGGGCCGTCTTCGGGGTCCCCTGTCACCCGCGCCTGTTGCTTTCCCCACACCACACAGGCAATATGTCCCAATGGCTTGCACCCTGTATGCGGCGGTTTGGCTCATCCACCTACCTGCACACCTGTGCCTCCCTGCACCCCCATGTGCTACGTGGCAATGTACGTCATCTGGCCGCACAGCGACCACCACTGCTCCTTTACGCCACAGTTCATGCACATGTCCTGTATCACAGTTGCATGGGTGTGCCCTGCCACTATCGGCATGTCATGGTCATTTGCCACTGGCCTTCACAGTCTCTGCTGCACTGCCACTGTGTTCACTGCATTTGCCTCGTATCTGTGTGCATGTCCTCTCGGCTCTCCAGTTATGGATTACTATGTCATTCATTTCATTGTTTGCTCATTACGCATGTGACATTGATCCATTATGTTTTGCAGGTGATGCAGGATATGGGTGTCGCACCTGGCTGCTCACCCCTGTGCGTGTCCCGCGCACAGGTGCAGAGATACGGTACAATGAGGCCCCTGCCTCCAGTCGCTCAGTGATTGAGCGCACCTTTGGCGTTCTCAAATGTCGCTTCAGGTGTCTGGATAGGACTGGCGGAGCCTTACAGTACCATCCACTGGCTGTGGCACGGATCATCATAGCCTGTTGCATACTACACAACATTGCTCTCAGGCACAATATCCCTGTCGAAATTAATGAGGGTCCTGGGGAGGATCCTATGTGCCCCCCTGCACCTGGCCATGGTGACACACGTGCAGGGATGGCAGCCAGGCAACAGCTGATCGAGGACATCTTACCTGTAAGTTATGGTTGTGCTGGCGACGTGTCACTGTCTTCACCATGTTAGATGGTGTGCGTATTGTTCTTCACTGCCAGCTCATGTCTCCATATGTCTGTCCTGTTCCTGTCTCCACAGGATGTGCGTCTGCATTCCAGGTCCACCCAGTGTGCCTTACTATCGTTTGCAGCTGTGCTGCATGTGGGGATTGTGTGCTCATATCTGCATCCTTCCTGTTTGCTATGGTGAGTTGTCAGGTTTTTGGGTATGCATGGCGGTCATCACGTCTGGGCACATATACGTTGTTTTCTCTCTACTACTCCTATGGTGCTACACATGTATCTGTACCAGTGCTCCTTCGCCCCTCGCCTCCATGTGTCACACATGTGGCCTTTACCTGTTCACATCCTTGGGGTCTTCATGGTGTTCTTGCACACATCATGTGCATCTGTGTGTGTGCTCTTGCGCGGGACAGTGTCTGTTTGGGGGGTGTGCAGATCAGCAGCTGCCATTAGGTCTCTGGACAGGTTTCTGCCACACATGCATGTGATGTGTTGTGTGTCTCCATTTGTCGGTCAGTGTTTGGTGGAGGTGCATCTGGCTTTCGTGCATGCATACCTTCCCATGATGTGTATGTTCCTTGTTGTTAATTGTCCTGGCTACATGTCCATTCAGTATGCGCGTCCCTGCCTATCTGTGTTGTAAGGCTGTGTTTGGACACATCACCAATTATCGTGGAGCAACCAGCTGTTACCCTTTGTTGTTGGCCGCATGTACATTGTGCACATGTGTCCCCTATGTCACACCGCTGTGTCACGGTCAGGCGAATAATCCGCTGTACATGAAAGTTGTGTTCACACAGGGCACATTGAACCATGGGAATGTTCCTCTCACAGCAACACATATAGAGGTGATTACGTACGCTGTGCATTGGTGTCTGGATACACGTTTGGGGCTGTTTGTGCATTTGCCAGACACGGACATTCCCAGTCAGGGCACTGGCGTAACATTCAGGTGCCCCTCTCCTTCCATTGTCTGGGACATACACGGCCTGCCTATGCTTCAAATCGGCTATTGTTCACCAGCTGTTGTTACGTTTATCTAGTTATGTCAACTCTGCTGCCCATGCCCTCGACCCCTGTGGTGTATGCGTGTCATGTGCATGTACATGATCCTCTTGGGATGGTGCGGTGGTGTTCACTGGCATCTACGTCAGTGGTCCATGTGCAGTGTGCTCAGTGTTGTGGCCATGTTATGAGGTGCTATCTATGCATTCAATGTGTTGCTGGTCTTAGGTGTGTGTCTCCTTTGTGTCCACAAGGTGTCGTGGTGTTTGTGATAGTCCCTTAACTGATGTCTGCATCATTTCACACAGGTCACAGGCAGCAATGGTGACACATGTGTTCCACTGCATCCTGGCCTCTCGTCATCCATATGTGGTTGGGCACAGCACCCATGTGGGCGTGTTCACACATGTGGGCGACCCGGGGGGGTCATCCTTTGCACGTTGTACACACGCCACTTTCCCTGACACATTGTTGGCCTATTGTTCCTGTTCATGCGGTGCGTGGCCTGTCGTTGCTGGCCAGACCTTCCTTGGTGTTTCCTCATTTTATGTAGGGGGTTGTAGCGCTGTACATGTGTTTTGTGACCTATGGACTGTCCAGGTTATCATGGCATCTGGCCTTGTTGCTCTGCATGCTTTCTCCAGTGTCCTATGTTTGCAGGGGATGTTGTCTGTTGTGCATACGGTGCATGCAGGCACTGTGCGGTCCTATCATGTTTTGACCATTAGCCTCACATATCACTGTCTGTGTCCAACGTCTACTGTTGTTGTGCCCTTTTGTGCATGGGTGCCAGCAGGGGGTTCTTAGAGTGTGTTGGCTCCACAGACATTAACAGGTGTGTGGCGTTGTAACGTGTGGTGGGTGTGTCCATGTGACATTTCCTGCCACACAGGACCCATGTGGTTCCTCACGTCATATGGTACACCTGACTGCTGCATATGATGTCTGCTTGTGTCTGGTGCTTGCCTCGGGGGGAACAGATGTCTGCACATGCGTGGTGTGGCATGTTTGGTGTGTGGGTCACCCCATTTCATTTACACCTGGGTGCATGACGTTTTTGTTGGCACCTACACGTTGTCTGTTTTCTACTTTGTGTGCTGCTTACCTGCCCATATCATGTGTGTGGCACCATCACATCTCCACCCACCCATCCATGTTTTAGCTGTTCATGTCCATGTGGCATGTTTGCTATCCATGCGCCACATTGTCTGGACTAGGGGTAATGCTCCTTGTGGGGTGGTGCATCTGATGAGATACCTGTGCAGTGGTTCTGCCGATGTGTGTTAGCCTGGGCCTCATCCCTGATGTTGTTGGTGATTGGCATGTTTGTCCTTTGATCCTGTGCCCCTTTCCACAGCCCATCCACATGGGCCTTCCTTGCCGTATCCACTTGGCCACCTCATGTGTCACATCCCTACTCATTTGCATGTTGTTGGGTTGACATAACGTCTCCTGGTGTGGGTGTGTTGGTGGGTGTGTGTGGACATGTTCATTTGTGTCGCCCATCCCACCTGTGGACTGTGTTGTTGTCATCTGTGCACCCCTCCTCCACATGTACGCTGACTCATGCCTACACTCTGTGGCTCCATTTCCTGACACGCAGCTGTGGTTTGTCATGTTGGCCTGCTGTGGCCCTGTCTACATCCCTTGCTATGTGCCACAGTGTACTACACAGGTCATCTGTTCACTCCAGTGGTTTCCATCCGAGGGGTTTGAGCTGTACACTCTCTCTGTTGCTCCCTTCCTCTGCCTTTCCCGCACTGATCCCTGTTGTTGCTCTCACACTGGTTGTTTGGCTTCTGCGTCCTGTCTGGCCATATTCTCGTGGTCACATGTGCTGTGCCTCCTTTGGTGCCTGTATTTGCCTCATTGTGGGCTGAGGTGTCATGTATGTTGGTGTGGACTGCGGCCCCATATCCTACCCAGCTACCGTTGTGTACGTGGCATCTGTTTGTGCGTGTTGGCCGTGTGTTTGCTCTGCCTTTTCTGCTCACCTCCCTGGCAACCTCACTCTCCAATGGGGGACCCATATTCCCCTCACCTGCCACACACAGTCTTTCCACGTACACCAGTTTCCCAACACCCTCCATCTGCTGCCTGTTCATTGTCTGTACTGTGTGCTCTAGGTGGTGTTTGTGCTACACGTGTCTCTGTTCCACACAGGTCCTGCGTGCTCTCCAGCGACCGCTTGCAGCCTATACAGCACATGGACCTTTGCAAACATACCATTTCTGGTACACAATGCCAGATTGTTCTGGGGACACAGTTCCATCAGCGGTGTCCTGCCACGTTCTCCCTCAGATTGCAGGTTAGGTTGGGCACCTGTTTTGACTGTGTCCTTGTACACCTTTTCAGCCGACTTCCTGCCCACAACATTATGCTGGAGTCGTTAGGTGCTCTATGCCAGTGGCGCACATATTGCTATCTCCCTCCTGTACAGGCGCCGTGGTGGCGCCAGACCCCTGCTATGTCCTGCTGGTGTGCATCTGCTGTGCACCATGGTTACTGTTGCTTGCACCCCTATCCTTGGCTCACCAGCAGACCCCTTGGGTATCGACATGGCACCCCTCGCTGCACAGTCAGGGGGTTCTGGGTCAGGTGTATGGGAACATCTGCATCTCCCTGCGCACAGTGACCAGGGTATGCTTGTTATTGCTGTTGCTTTTGCCTCTGACATTCAGTTTGACAAAGCGGTCTGTGATGTTATTGGGCCTTCTATATTTGGTAATGATCATGACCTTGGTCTTGATTGTGCTTGCCATATGCCCTTGTTTGCTGAGACCTTGCTTTGTTTCTTTGTCAGGCAGCCCTCACATGTACATGGTGCGTCAAATGTGATTTTGTTTGGGGGCTTGGATCATTTGGCATTTTTGACCCAGAGGTTGCCAACCTCATTATTGTGACTGTATTATGTGCACTGGCAATATGGGCATACAGTTGGTTCCAGACGTGTGTTTGGGCCACAGGTCATGGGTGTTAGCACACAGTTGGTCATTGTGATCACCTTGGTGTTTATTTTCTTATCCTGCTTTAATCTGCTGCTGACAACAACACATCCCTCACACTGCAGACTCCTCACAGTGACTCATCATGGACCTTGTCACATGCCCTATGGGGGGGGCTTTGGGATACGCCCTATGGGGTGCTGTGCCAGGCAGTGGACAGTGGCCTTTGCCCTCTGGTGCGGCTTTCATAGGATACACCAAATGGCAAACTCCGATTGCATTCATGTGGGTGGATGTTGTCCAGCAGGACCTGTGGGACATACAGACCTGACACCTATGACATATCTGATCTGGTGTAGGGGACAGGGCGTGCACTCATCCACACATACGCACACCTTGCTGTGACACACCCACCTAGTACCAGGCCCATAGTTTTGTCACACAGAGCATGTCCTGGTGCTGTTTGCTGCTGGGTTACACTGGCAGGGTAATTGGGTTGTCACCTGCATTGTTTCTGGTACCATATGACGCATTCTCTCCTTTCTTACCTATTTGTGTAGAGATTTGCCTTTGTACGTTTCACACGCCCGGTTCCAGCTGCACATTCACAGCATATCCTACCTTTGGGGGCTGCGCCTCTCAGGCTTACATGCACACTACCAACGTGGGGTTGAGGCCAATCCTTCCAACCTCTCATGTTCATTTTCTCATGCTGAGTCACTTGGGTTATCTATGGCTTAGACACAGGGGTGACTGGTTCTACATATGTGTGACCTCTATTTCTAGAGGGTACTGTTGCAAGCAACCTTGGTACTTTGCCACCACAGGGGGACGTGCACTCAGGGACCCTGCACCAACAGGCAGTTCCTTGCCCATTGTGCTGATCATCGGTCTGCCCTGACATACAGATTTTGTGGCTTCTTCCGGGACACCATGTTGGGATACTGTCTGTTACTACTATGTACAGTGACACACACAGTCCTTTCACCGTAGCATACCCGTGGACTATGTGGGTAAGGCCCCCTCTTGTGTTCATCTATGGACTGCTGGTCTGCATGTGCATTGCACCATGGGTGTGCCTGCCTTTGTGCTCATCATGGCCAGGACAGCAGCAGTTACATGGTGTTCTGCTGTCCTTCTGTGGGTAGCCAGGGGGTGGTTAGCAGCTCTGGGGCTGCAGGCCAGTGGGTTATTCATTGCGTGTTGGGCCAGTAGTCATGGGATCAGACCCACAATGCATTCCTTTTATTTGGCTGTCTGGAGCATTATATGTTTTACATACACCAGACTGCTACCGGTGACAGCCCCTCCACGGACTATTACCTTACTGCGCCTCATGGGCCCACCATGTGTCACCTTCTCTGGCTCCCTCTACATTACCTTAGGGACCGCTCTATGGGGGACATTCTGTTGTACCTAGGCTGACACTACACTTTATTATGTGGCATGTGTTGTGCATTGTGGGGTTCTTTCTGCAGTAACCTTGGGTACGCCAATGTGTGTGTGTGTTTTCTAGCAAATGTACGTCACATACATGACATGTACATGCCCCCTCACTCACTAGATAACATGTGGGTGTGTTTACTTGCACCCCATTCGGAATGGGAACATAGACATGCCCCATCACTCAATATCTACTGTGTGGGTGTTTTTACTTGCACCCCTCCAACACGACAACCATAACAATATGGGACCTGCCCCCTCCCTCATTGTGTCATGTACAGGGTGCTACATCAGGCAGCCTTCTGCATATGCCACCCTGGGAACTCGGACCCATGCTGCCCGTATCAGCTGTCAGTGCAGTAACCATTGTGCTACAGCTCTGTATGGGTCAGGGATGTTTGCTGGCAACCCTCCGACACATAACAGACATATACATGCCCCCACACTCAGTGAATAATGTGTGGGTGTGTTTACTTACACCCCATACGGACAGCAAACATAGACATGCCCCCTCACTCACTATCTGATATATGGGTGTGTTTGCCTGCATCCCTCCGACACGTCCAGGAAATAAAATATAATTGGTGCTGCCCCCTCCCTCATTGTGTCATGTACAGGGTGCTACATCAGGCAGCCTTCTGCTAATGCCACCCTGGGGACTCGAACCCATGCTGCCTGTATCAGCTGTCAGTGCAGTAACCATTGTGCTACAGCTCTGTATGGGTCAGGGATGTTTGCTGGCAACCCTCCGACACATAACAGACATATACATGCCCCCACACTCAGTGAATAATGTGTGGGTGTGTTTACTTACACCCCATACGGACAGCAAACATAGACATGCCCCCTCACTCACTATCTGATATATGGGTGTGTTTGCCTGCATCCCTCCGACACGTCCAGGAAATAAAATATAATTGGTGCTGCCCCCTCCCTCATTGTGTCATGTACAGGGTGCTACATCAGCCAGCCTTCTGCTAATGCCACCCTGGGGACTCGAACCCATGCTGCCCGTATCAGCAGTCACTGCAGTAACCATTGTGCTATAGCTCTGTATTAGTCTTGTATGTCTGGGTGGCTACTTATGCTTTACGCGCGGTGGCCCGCTCGTTAGTTTCGTAACGCGCCAGGTAACGCTCCTTGGTTTCGTAACGCGCGCTAGGTCTTCCGCGGTCCCGCCCATCTCTTTATTTGGGGGTTTGTCTTCTTAACACGGCTCCTACCGCGAACTGCACTAACGCGATTTAGTAAACAGACACCTTAGACTTTATTCTATCCTGCTCTTAATGTTTCAGGTATATTCCAGGAATAACCTCATTGTGCATCCCCATTTTTCAAAGAAAAAGAGGTATTCGATTGGAGTGGAAAATAACCATAAAAATACCTTAAAATGAACAGTTTCAATTGACAAGGAAAAACAGAATAAATGTATTATGTTAAGATAAAATAAATCTATTGAATACCTTTACAATATTAAAGGTGTTTTGAGATGGCCAAATATTTCTAATATTTTTTTTTCTCACTGGCAGGAAAAACAAAAAGGTTACAAACCAACTTTTCATTTGTAGTCGCTATAGCAGAGGTTCTCAACCCAGTCCTCAGAACATACCTAGCCAGTCAGGGAGGGAGGAGTGGCCTAGTGGTTGGGGCAAGTTGCCTCAGGCCAGAGAGCCAGGGGTTCAAATCCCACTGGAGGAAGCAACCTCAGGCTGGAGGGACTGGGACCTCTAGTCCCATAGGTGCTCCTTCTGGTCTTGGGCAAGCCATTTAACTCTCCATTGTCTCAGTTACAATACAAAACATAGATTGTAAGCCCTCCAGGGTAAGGGAATTACATACAGTACCTGAATGCACACCACTTTGACCCAGTGAAAAGCAGTATCAAGCATTGCTAAATAAATAACCACAATGAAAATGCACATAAAAGATCTGCATGCACTAGAGGAAGAACATACAAATCTTTCTCATGCATATTCAGTGTTTATCCTGAAAACCTTTTATAGATAAAAATGAAATTGGACCTTTTTATTGCAGTTAATTTTGGGAAATTCTGAAACACTATTCACCAAGTTCAAGACCACAGCATCTAGGGTGAACTATTCTCTGCATGGTTAAAAGATAGAAAGCAGAGGGTAGGGCTAAATGGCCAATTTTCCCAATGGAAAAAGGTAAATAGTGGAGTACCCCAGGGATCTGTGCTGGGTCCGCTACTTTTTGACATAGTCATAAATGACCTGGAAAAGGGAATAACTAGTGAGGTTATCAAATTTGCAGACGACACACAACTGTTTAAAATTGTTAAAACCCAAGAGGATTGTGGAAAACTGCAGGAGGATCTTGATAAATTGGAAGACTGGGCATCCAAATGGCAGATGAAATTTAATGTGGACAAGTGCAAAGTTATGCACCTAGGAAAGAACAACCTAAACTATGGTTACACGATGCAAGGTTCCACATTGGGAACCACCACCCAGGAAAAAGATTTAGGAGTCATTGTGGATAACATGTTAAAACCCTCCGCCCAGTGTGCAGCGGCTACCAAGAAAGCAAATAGAATGCTAGGTATCATAAGGAAAGGAATGGAAAATAAAACAAAGGATATTATAATGCCTCTGTATCGTTCCATGGTACGACCGCACCTTGAATATTGTGTGCAATTCTGGTCGCCGTATCTTAAAAAGGATATAGCGTTATTAGAAAAGGTACAGAGAA
This sequence comes from Ichthyophis bannanicus, assembly GCA_033557465.1. Taxonomy (NCBI): domain Eukaryota; kingdom Metazoa; phylum Chordata; class Amphibia; order Gymnophiona; family Ichthyophiidae; genus Ichthyophis; species Ichthyophis bannanicus. Next base: position 187,022,551 of record CM066038.1, on the reverse strand, counting down.
GAGCCACCAAAATGGTAAAGGGGATGGAAGGCTACTCCTATGAAGAGAGGCTACAAAGGTATGGGCTCTTCAACCTGGAGGAGAGACGGCTGAGGGGAGATATGATAGAGGTCTATAAATTAATGAATGGAGTGGAACGGGTAAATGTAGATGAATTGTTTACGCTATCAGAATATAGAAAGACTAGGGGACATGTAATGAAGCTACAGGGTAAACTATTTAAGACAAATAAGAGAAAATATTTTTTCACTCAACATGTAATCAAACTCTGGAATTTGTTACCGGAGGATGTAGTAAAGGCTGTTAGTGTAGCTGGGCTTAAAAAAGATTTGGACAAGTTCCTGGAGGAAAGGTCCATAAACCATTATTAAGAAGGGACCCAGGATATCAATGCTTGACCCAATACAAGCATTGTGGAACCTGTGTCTCTTGGGGATACTGCTAGGTACGTATGACCTAGATTGGCCACTGTTAGAAACAGGATACTGGGCTTGATGGACTTTGGTCTGACCCAGTATGGGATACTTATGTTCTTATGTACCATTCTCTGCATCTTTTCACGTCTAACAGGGTCTCTCCATTTCAAAGCAAGGTACCAAAGCTCCACCAACTGAACAATGGCTGGGAAAAATTATGTTGCCAAAGCTGTTGCCTCCGTTACAGCTGCTATTTCTGTCCAGACAGTTGAAGGACCGGTTCCATGTGCAGGATGCCTACATGCTGAATCTGTCAGGAAACAGGTGGAGGAGCTCAGAGAAGAGGTGGCAAGGCTGAGGAGCATTCAAGAAGGTGAGAGGTACATTGATAAGATGCTTGTTGAAACATCTAAGCTCTCCAGCAGAGGTGAGGATAGCAGCCTACAGAAAGACCAAGGTTGGACATGAGTCACCAGGACCTGCAGAATCACCAATCCAACTCCTCCCAACCCTTGAATTGAAGAACCATGATGCAGTCCTGGAAGTGGAGAAGGCGGAGGCATCCCAGGAAAGGGAAGAACCAAAGCACGAGCACCCCAAAGTTGCTGAATCAGTGACCTCTCGTAAGTGAAGGATAGTGGTGGTTGGTGATTCTCTTCTGAGGAATACTGAGGCATCCATCTGCCGACCAGACTTGATGTCTAGAGAGGTATGCTGTTTGCCAGGTGCCAAAATCCAAGATGTTATGGAAAGTTTGCTGAGACTCATCAAGCCTACTGACTATTATCCGATGTTGCTCATTCATGTCGGCACAAATGATACTACCAGGTATCCCTCTGAGCGTATCAAGAGTGACTTCATGGCTCTGGGACAGAGGGTGAAGCAGATAGGGGCACAGGTGGTGTTCTCTTCAATCCTCCATGTTGAGAATAAACATAGAAACATGATGGCAGAGAAAGACCACATAGCCTATCTAGTATGCCCTTCCATATCAACCACTACAACAGTCCCCTTTTTTACTTTAGAGATCCTCTAAAGGAAAAAAAGGCCAGGGCAGAGAAGCTTGCATCCTGGAGATAAATGCATGGTTGCACGGAAGGTGTCATCGAGAGCGTTTTGGTTTCCTGTACCATGGGATGATGTTCCAAGGACTGCAGAGCAGAGATGGCATCCATCTGTCCAAGAAGGGTCAACATGTCTTCAGTAGCAGACTGGCTAACCTATTGAAGAGGGCTTTAAACTAGATTCATTGGAGATGGATGAAGAAAGCCCCCAGATAAATGAAATATTTATTTTATTTAAACAGTTTTGTATACCACCTTATCCTTCAATCAAATGTTCACAACACAGTTGGGGGATACATTTAACATGAGGGGATATGAGACACATACACTAATACTTACAGGGAACATGGCAATGGAGGGTTAAGTGGCTTGCCAAAGACCACAATGAGCACCTGTGGGACTAGAAACCCCAGTCCTTCCGGCCCAAGATTACCTGTCCTCTAGTGGGATTTGAACCACCGACCTTCTAGCCGGTGGTACCTTGCCCCAACCACTAGGCCTGTGGTACCTTGCCCCAACCACCACACCTTTATAGAAATAGGTAAAAGGGGCAACATCTGGAAAGCAAGGGAAATAAGATCCCAGATGTTGAGGCTTTAATGGGAGAGGCTGACTTAGATTTAGTGGCATTTACAGAGACATGGTTCACAGACAACCATGACTGGGATATAACTATACCAGGCTATACGTTATTCAGAAAGGACAGAGTAGAAAGCAGGGGAGGAAGTGTGGCACGATATGTTAAAAAATAATATTAAAGCAATGGAAATACAGGGCTTAAAGGGGAGGGAGGAGGAGGCAGTGTGGGTTAAACTAGAAAGAGGGAAAGAGAAATCTATTTGCATTGGCGTGATATACAGACCTCCATCATAGGGGGAAGACGTGGATGGAGATTTAATAACACATATGCAGCATTGCCAGGAAAGGGGAAGTTCTACCGATAGGGGATTTCAATATGCCGGATGTTGATTGTGCATCCCTTCTGCGGTGTCACCTAGAAGCAAGGAGATCCTGGATTCTCTACAGGATGAAGTATTCAGGCAACTCGTAACAGAACCCATACTGGACTTGGTGCATACCTATGGGGAAAATGCTTCTGATGTTATAGTGGGAGATCATCTCTTATCCAGTGTTCACCAGATGGTGTGGTTCAGTATTTGGAGTAAGGCTGATAAAATCCATTCAAAAGTTAGGGTCTTGGACTTTAAGAAAACTAACTTTGCCAAGATGGGCCAATACCTCAAGGGTTTTTTAGCAGGAAACAGCTGGGGAATGTAGAAAAACAGTGGTCAAAACTGAAAGGGGATATTTTAAGGGCAACCAACCTTTTTGTTAGAATGGTAAATAAAAGGAAAAGGAGGCCGCTATGGTTCACAAAAGAGGTAACTGAAAAGGTGACAAAAAAGAGGGAGGCCTTCATGAAATACAAGAGATCACAGAGAGAGAGAAAGACAGGCATCTATATTTGGAAAAACTTAGAGAAACTGTCAAAGTAGTCAGGAAAGTAAAGGTACAAAAAGAAGAAGAAATAGCCCATACATTAAAATGCAATAAAATGGGGAAGATAAGACATTTTTCAGATATGTTAGTGAGAAGAGGAAGGGCAAAAGTGGTATTGTCAGACTCAAGGGTAAAGGGGAGGAATATGTAGAAGCAGATGAGGATAAAGTGGAATTGCTTAACAAACATTTCTGTTTCACAGATGAAAGGCTTGGGAGCAGGACCTCAGACAACATCCACAAACAAGAACAAAAGTGAAGGGCATCATAAACGCTTTTCAGAAGACTGTATTTGTGAGGAACTAGCTAAACTAAAAGTGGACAGTGCAATGGGACCAGATCGGATACATCCAAGAATACTGCAGGAACTTGGGGACATTTTAGCAGCTCCACTAATTGACCTTTTCAATGCCTCTTTGGAGTCCGGGGGTGGTGCCAGAGGCCTGGAGAGAGGTACATGTGGTCCCTTTACACAAAAGCGGAAATAAGGATGTGGTTGAAAACTACAGGCCAGTTAATTTAATCTCGGTGGTGAGTAAATTATTGGAAACGCTGCTGAAAGAGAAAACAGTGAAGTTTCTAAAGACCAATGCTTTGCAGGATACGAGGTGGCATGGATTCACCAGGGGCAGGTCTTGTCAGACAAATCCGATTGATTTCTTTGACTGGGTGACAAGGGAGTTTGATTGAGGGAGAACCCTAGATGTGGTCTATTTAGATTTCAGTAAAGCATTTGACACTGTTCCACACAGGCAACTTATAAACAAACTAAGAACCCATGGGATAGACTCAAAAGTTACTGCTTGGGTTAGAAATTAGTTGCATGGGAGGCGACAAAGGATACAAGTAAATGGAGTTCACTCTGACGAGAAGAAGGTTACCATTGGAGTGCCACAAGGATCTGTCCTTGGTCCGATTCTGTTTAACATCTTTGTTAATGATATTGCGAAGGGCTGTCGGGAAAGGTTTGCCTCTTTGCAGATGATACCAAAATCTGCAACAGAGTAGACACCCAGGAAGGTGTAGATAACATGAGGACGGAACTAGCTAAGCTTGAAGAATGGTCTAGAATTTGGCAGCTGAGATTTAAAGCTAAAAAATGTAGGTCATGCATTTGGGCTACAACAATTCAAGGGAGCGGTACAGTATAGGGGGTGACATACTTGTCCACGAAAGAAGAACGGGACTTAAGCGTGATTGTGTCTGACGATCTCAAAGTGGCTAAACAGATAGAAAAGGCGACGGTGAAACCTAGAAGGATGCTTGGGTACAAAGGGAGAGGAATGGCCAGCAGAAGAAAGGAGGTGATAGTGCCTCTGTATAAGTCTCTGGTGCGATGTCATTTGGAGTATTGTGTGTAATTCTGGAGACCGTACCTTCAAAAGGATATAAACAGGTTGGAGTCAGTGCAGAGGGTGGCTACTAAAATGGTTAGTGGTCTTTGTTATAAAGCATATGAGGACAGACTGAAGGACCTTAATATGTATACTTTAGAGGAAAGGCGGGACAAAGATTATATGATTGAGATGTTTAAATACATCCCTGACATAAATGCACAGGAGGAGAGCCTCTCGATTGAAAGCAAGCTCTGCTACGAGAAGACTTAGGATGAGGGTGAAAGGGGATAGACTCGGGAGTAATATGTGGAAATATTTCTTTACAGAGAAAGTGGTAGATGCGTAGAATAGTCTCCCAGTGGAAGTGGTAGCGATGAGGACAGTATCTGAATTCAAAAACGCATGGGACAAGCACAGAGGATCTCCAAAAGATAGAAGGGGACTCTTGTAGCGGATGATATGGAAGGGCAGACAAGAAAGGCCATGTCGTCTTTTTCTGTCGTCATGTTTCTATGTTTATGGTCTAATATTTTACCTAGTGAGCTTCCCAGTTTTGTCAGAAAAATATATGTACACAGTTTTGCATTAATAATCAGTTGTAATTTTTTTTGCCATTTCTAGACACACAAACGCGCTAACTTGTGTAACTGGGTTTGTATGCACAATACAAACATTACAGTAGATCAGGTAATACTGGGTGAAAGGCCAGAACTCAAAAGACTGGTATTTCCTTAATAAAGGTGACAACAGTTAAAAACACATCTGTTCTCCCTGGCGTTTAATGTTCCCTCTCCTTTTGTATGATACCTCTGCCCTCCTTTCGTTCCTCCCAGCTTACTCCTTGTCTATGTCTTGTCCTGTCTCTCTTGATTTTAGCTGTCCTGTCAACCATTGTATTTCTTTTCCTTTTCCGTTGGCCTTGGCCTCCTTTTATTGAATTTTAAATGTACACCGCTTTGCTTTCCATGAAAGGCGGTTTTTATCAAGTGTAATAAAACATAAAACATAAAACATAATTATTTAATTAAGATTTATATATTTAGTCCTAGTAGCTGCACTGGTCCCGGAGAAAACTGGAATTTGCAGGCTGTGATACCTGTTATTGAACTAATATAAGAATAACCTAGATGACATTGTACGTGGGCTTTCAAGATGGGATCCCTTCCTCCTTTAGAGGGATATTGGTCCAATGCAGTGTTTTTCAAGCCAGTCCTACAGTACTTATTGCCAGTCTCTTTTTCAGGATAGCCACAATGAATATGCATGAGATAGATCTGCATATATCATATTACTGGCAAGTCTATCTCATGCATATTCATTGTGGAGATCCTGAAAAGAGACTAGCTGGGGGTACTCCAGAGCCAGCTTGAGAAACACTGATCTAATAAATAGAATTGCACTCCAAGTATCATTTTAGAAATTATTAACTTATGTTTCTATTTTCTGAACTATTCATCTTTAGATTGAAGCAGCGAATGATTAACTAAAGGTACCTTTAATCATAAGCTTTCTAATAATAATTGTTAGACTAAGTATAAAAAAATTAAATGTTCATTATTATATTTTTTGTACATTCACATATAATAAATTATTTCTCTAATGATGTTTTTTTCCAGCCTAGCATTCCTTTGAAGTATTCATCGCGTCTGAATTTCTTTCACTAACTAGACAAAGCATGGCTGGCAGCATTGATTTTCTTTCCTGGTTGCTAAGGGGTGTGCGTAGTAACAGGATGAATATTTGCAGGGGGGGGGGAAGGAAGAGAAAGTGATCCTGCAACAACGTTTCCCCTAATGAAAAATTGCATTTTAAATTAGCAGCATACAACCATCTGCAATAGAAAGAAAATCTCTTCTTCCAAAGGAACATACCAGTGGGGGGAAGCTGAAAATAGAGTCCCTAAATGGGACCAAACAAAAATAATTGAAATCGCACTGGAGGGAAGAGTGCAGGTAAATGAGAACACCAGCCATCAAGCTGGCAGTAAAAAAAAAAAAAAAAAAGTTTACAATCCAGCTTTTCATTCAAGGACACATTCCAACCTCCTCCATATTAAAAAAAAAAAAAAACTTGTTTAATCCAAAAGTTAAATCTAGTTTGATCTCATACTGTATGTTCAATGCAGTGACTCCATTTCTAAGCCCTGTACGTTTTGCTGTGATCAGAGTGAACCTTGGGGGTGGGGGGCTTACTAAAGCGTGCAGGAATAACATGAAAATTCATGTGGGCTTATGCAAAGCCACTATGTTAACTGTTAAGGATTTGGACAGCATTTGCCCGGCTAGTAACGTATGACGCCATACTGTAATGTGGGGCGCGATTACCGAAGGGGCACTTTACTCCATCTATTGAGGTGGAGGTAATTGCACTTGTGCTAATTGCCAGTGACAGCATGCAATGTTTAACTCGGTGCTGTGTGCCACTCACCGTGCCCGTTCTCTGCCCCTAACACACCCATTTACCACTTCTCCTCATGAGGCACAGATAGTTTGGAAATCAGCGTTCGCCAACTGTCATGGCTGTGCAGTAACTGTTACCACAGCCCAGAGCATATGGTTACTGCACACCAAAACCAAAAGTAAAACTAAAAGTAAAAAGAAGCATGGCGGTGGATCTTTGAGTGCCCGCACGTGTGCGCTCATGGCCTGCCACCCCTGCCCCCCAAAATGGGAAGTTTGCCTCAAAGGAGGCAGGACCAGCAGGCCGTGAATGCACAAACAGTGCCTGAAAGCCCGCTGCCATACTGCTTTTACTTTCTGTGCGTTCTTGGCTGGGGCTGGGGCTGGGGCTGAGGATGGAAGTGTGCCAGCCGCAGTGGAAGGAAAGAGGAAGAAGATGCTGCACACTTCAGGGAGAGAAGGCAGAGGCTGGATACCTCAAGGAGGGAGAGAAGGGAAGCCAATGGAATGGAAGATGCTGCAGAACTGGGGGGCGGGGGGGGGGAGATGCAGGACACCTTGGGAGGAAGAAAGGGGAGGTGAAATGCTGGATTGGGGGGGAAGGAGGGCCTTGAGCAGTTCTCTACCAGTATGATTGGTAGGGATGTGTGTTTATGAGGGTAAATTCAGTCATTTGGGTGCCTAAAAATGTAAATGGGTGCCTGTGCCCCTGGGGGGTAATCTCGTAGTGTCACTAAGGGTTACGCTGCCAAGTAAGGGAATTTTGTCCTTACTTGGCATCATCAATACAGTGAGATTATCTTCTTACATATGAGATTCTAGAGCCTTATTACATATTTTGGATTCTTTTTAATCTATTTCAGCACAATGGGTATTAATTACTATGGAGATCACTGCTTTTTATATGAATATTCCTCATGAAGCAGCAATACAAGCTGCTATGCATTATGGGCCATTGCCACCGACCTTTAACCCTGGATATTCAATGATGGGATCATATGCAGCTCCAGCATTGAATATCTTGGGTTGCCACACAGACCACAAGCCTGAAGATGTCGCCGTATCTTAAAAAGGATATAGCGATTTTAGAAAAGGTTCAGAGAAGAGCCACCAAAATGGTAAAGGGGATGGAAGGATACTCCTATGAAGAAAGGCTAAAAAGGTTAGGGCTCTTTAACCTGGAAAAGAGACAGCTGAGGGGAGATATGATAGAAGTCTATAAATTAATGAACGGAGTGGAACTGTAGCAGCAAAGCGCAGACAAACCAATGATACCAGGAGTCTGTTCAGAAGGTCCAAATCATTTATTTGTGCACAAGTCTCAAGCAAGTCAATTTCAAAATGGCTGAGCAAAGTTTTCAAGCATTACAACAACTTTTATAGACTTTTGTTCCATTCTAGGTATAGAAAAACATTTCATTGGTCCCGGTAACCTCCCGTACCTCCCGTACCTCTTCTATTGGTCCCGGTACTGATAAGTTTATCCAATTATGTCCCTTCTGTGGGCATGACACCTGCCTGCCCCCCTTCTAGTCCCAATTACAATGGTCAGTTCATCAACTTGTTACTTTCACACTCTCAAGGTTATAGGACCAATTTGTGCGTGCAGAAGAGCAAGGTTCTGTAACTCATCTGTCAGCACTCCTCATTATTTCTTTGCAGATGTACTTTTTCTTATCAGTAACTTTTAAACATGTCTTTTCTGTATTTTTCCATTTCTCAGTTCTGCAGTTATGCTTACCTAAGCTAATTCAATACTTCTACTGAGTTCTATCTTACAATAGCAGCATATTGGGGGATGTGCAATCCTATATGCCTCTCCACAGGCCTCATTTACAGGTCAAGCTAGCCATGCTGGCCTGCCTATGTCAGACACCGTGGGTCACAGGCCTGCACCTGCCACATTCCCCCCTTTGATTAATCTCACCCTATTACTCAATAAGGTGTGAGAATTAAATCACTTTTAGAAGAATCACATTATGATTGCAGGATTTCTACTAGGACTAGCTTTGTATAAAGCCATTATTTTAGTTGCGGTCTTCCGCTCTACTGTGGTATCAATAGCACTATGAATGGAACGCATACAACATGGGATTAGACATGGTAAGAAGAAGATAACAGCAACAAGGATTAATACTAAAATAATGAAAGTCTTAAATCCTCCCAGCCAAGAGAAAAGGTTAGCAAACCAGTTAGGAAATTTCAATGCGTGCCAAGTCTGTACTGGCACATAAGCATGTCTTTGCATATCTTTAGCAATTTCTTCAACTACTTGACCTTTATCATCTATTTTCAAACAGCAATTAGTTAAATTCAGTTTACCACATACTCCTCCTTCAGCTGCTAGCAAATAATCAACTGCTAAGCGATTCTGGTATATAGCAGTGCGCATCTGAGTACTTTGTCTAGCTAAGAGTGTAAGAGCATGACTAGTTTCATTGGTTATTATTTCAACTACTGCTTGTAAGCGAATAATACGATTAATCATATAAATTGGGGTACGATAACCATACATACCATCATCATTCCAGGTGGCAGGTCCATAATACTCAATAATTCGTTCTGGTGGCCAGTCATCACCCTGCCACTTTTCCCATTTGCCGATCTGTAAGGCTTCTCTTTTCTGTCTTGATGCTCTTTTGTGTTTGTGGGTAGTGTATACAGGGTATCCTAATTGTTCTCCATGTTCAGTGTTCAACAGGAAGAAAGAAGGTCTGATGGTTCCTAAGACACATGCTCCTCCCCAGTGTGGCGGGAGTTGTGCATATGCTCGGTTTCCACAGATCCAATATAGGCCAGGTGGGGCTTGCCAGGCTTGGACTTTGGCAAGGTTAGTCCATAGACCTGCAAGTTCAGGAAATCTAGCTAATGGGTTAGGAGGTTCAGGATGTCTGATTCCTGACCACCATGCTGTCTTTTTGGTCGTGGCATTATAGTATTTCTGGCTAAGACAGACCAGCTGTCCTACCTTTTGGGTGAACTGGGGTCCAGTTCTGGCAAAGCAAAGACGTCCAACGATTGAGTGCGCTAACACCCATTCACTGGTAGTCTTGTGTAATTCAGTTTGGTTGTAAATCATGGAATAATTTAATTCTTGGGCTTCCCAGGGCCATTGGTCTCCCATTTGGGTTCCGCCACAGAAATAACAATCTGTGATCTTAAGACTAGCTACTACTGCTCCGGCTAATTCTAGAAATAAATTCTGTGAAGGGTGAGGGATCTCAAACTTATTTACATGCATAGCTTCATAAAAGGTATTATGAATATGATATTTAGATGACTTGTGGGCTTGTGTATTCAATCTGATATACACAATGGTCCCTGGATCTATTGCTCCTCCAGCAATACGTAAACCAAACTTATATCCTTGTTTCCATGCATGGGGATTATGTACACGCAAATGTAAGGGGTTGCAAGCATCTTTCTGACATTTATCATTTGTGGTTGGCTTGGTTAGAGTAGCCATCCGTTTATCTATTTTCTCATCAGTTATACCAGTGTTCCAGGTAGCATAAAAAACACATCCCCAATACGGGCAATAGTAATCTGCCGCTGTCGCAGTACTATACCCTGATCCTGTTTTACCTGTACACTTCCACCAATTTGTGGCACCTTCTGGACACATATACTTATGGTCATTTCGATACGCTTTCTCCCATGTACCACAGGTGGACTGACTATCTCTATTAATAGCATTACATGCATCAAAATTCAAAACAGCAGGTTTAGTAATGTCCTTAAGTGGTGGTGTAGCAGCTAATATAGGTCCATCTGCATCCTTCCATCTTATTTCCAACGTGTAATAGGATGGATTCTGATGCGGATTATAGCATGCTTTGATTTTGCCATGAGTGCAAACATTTAGTTCAGTGGTGTTATAGATACACCGAGTTATTGTTCCCTTGCAGGTATAGTAAGAATGGTAAAGCAAAGTCTGAGTTACTTTCAGTCCAGTTCTAGTAGAGGTAATGCAAGCAGTGCATGGAGGTAAAGCATAAGTCAGTTCAAAACCTCCAAAGAAGGCAACCAAGGCAAAGCAAAAACAAAGATCCATGTTGATGTTGATTGGAGTTATTCTGAATCCTCCGCTTGCTGATTTTGATCACGACGGTCTATTATTCTTCGTCCCGTTTGCTAATGAAGCAATTTAACGGGTGCTGAGTGTTGATTGAAGATCCTCAAGTTGTCCAGTACACATTAACCAACTTAGCAATTCAGTTGGCTTGTGAAGTCTGGCTTAGTCAATGTAGTCTCAAAGTAGTGTGTCAAATCACACACAAGTTGGGTTCGTTGAAACAAAACTGTTGCTGCATGGAAAACAGCAATCCTCTTCGAAAGACTTGGCTACTGCAAAGCACTTGTGGTGAAGTGGTCTATGCTGCTGGTTGCCGTCTCAGAGTGACTCGCAAGGGTACATCAGGGTGCTGCTCTGGCTGTCCACCGCTCTGGTTCAGGATCGGCGGCGGGCTTGACTCTGCTGTGGTGGATCCAGGCGTCGATCTCGGCTACCTTTACTGCAGTTGGGGTAGACAGGATGACGGTGTACGGTCCCTTCCAATGGGGTTCCAACGGTATCTTCTTCCAATCTTTGATCCACACCGAAGTTCCAGGCTGGTAGGGATGCAAGGGTTCCGTCAAGTTGATAGGCAACTGGTCTTGGATCCACGTATGGAGAGTCTGCAGAACAAACTAAGAGCTAGGAGTTCTTGTCTGGTTACTTCTGAACCAATCTGGGCTAAACTTCCTTTGACTCCCTGCACTATTGGTGGGGGTTTACCATACAAAACTTCAAAAGGGGAAAATCCTGTTGACTTTACAGGGGCTGAGCGTATTCTGAGTAAAGCTATGGGGAGCACTTGGGGCCATTTCAAGTGTGTCTCCTGACAAAGCTTAGACATTTGGGCTTTCAAGGTACGATTCATTCGCTCAATTTTCCCTGAACTCTGGGGTCTGTATGCAGTGTGGAGTTTTCCACTGTATCTGCAAAGCTTTGGCTAACTGCTGAGTAACTTGGGAGACAAATGAGGGTCCATTGTCTGACCCTATTACTGCTGGGATTCCAAATCTGGGGACAATCTCTCTCATTAAGACTTTGGTAACTTCTCGGGCTTTCTCAGTTCTGGTTGGGAATGCTTCTACCCACCCAGAGAAAGTACAAAACTAATACTAGTAGATAATGGTATCCATTGGCTTTTGGCATTTCGGTAAAATCAACTTGGAGGTTGTGCATGGGGGTGACACCTCCTGACTGAACTCGGGGTGCTGTAATAAGGCCTTGCTTGGCATTATTTTTGGCACAAGTTACACATTGACGTGCTACTGAGGCTGATATGGTTGTCATCAGAGGGATGTAGAAATGTGGTCTGAGTGCTTTCTCCATAGCACTCTTCCCATAGTGGGTGGCTTCGTGGAAAGCTTTGACAAAGGATGGTCCTAATAGTTCTGGAATTACTATTCGTCCTGGAGGTTGACTGCCCTCTTCTGGTGGCAGTTCAATCCATCCATCCTTCAATACTCCATTTTCTTTGTCACAATAGTAATCCAATTCTTTGGTGGTATATCGTGGGGTCCATAGATTCAAGGGTACTGGAAACAATGCAGCTTGCATTGGCATAGCTTGTGGGGCAATTTGTCCTGTCATAGCTGCTTGTCGTGCTGAGGCATCTGCAAATCTATTTCCTCGGGCAACTTCTCCTTTTCCTGCTTGAATGTCCTCTGCAATGCATGACAGCTACACGTGTTGGGGCCCAAAACTGCATCAAGTAACATCAATATCTCGGGACCATATTTGACTGATTTTCCTCCGGATGTGATGAGTCCTCTTTCTTTATAGAGAGCTCCATGGGCATGCAAGGTAGTGAAGGCATATTTGGAATCTGTATATACATTTAGCACAAGTTTTTCTCCTAATAGCAAGGCTCTGGTGAGTGCTATCAATTTGGCTTTCTGGGCTGATGTGCCTGAGGCTAGAGCTGATGATTCAACTACTTCATGTTGAGTGACGACTGCATATCCGGCACAGCGTCGTCCATCAAGGATGAGACTGCTCCCATCAATGTAATAGATCTGGTCGGGATTGTCTATGGGCACATCTGTTAAGTCAGGTCGACTGGAGAACACAGTTTCCATGACTTCGATACAGTCATGTTCTGGGAGTTCTTCACTGATGGGTATCAAGGTAGCTGGGTTCAAGGCATGGCTCACTTCGAGTTGTATTTGTGGGTTTTCACATAACATGCTCTGGTACTTCAACATTCGGGAATTGGTGAGCCAATAATTTGCTTTCTGTTCCATAAGGGCAAGGACTGCATGTGGCACAGTGACTCGTATGTTCTGTCCTAGTGTGAGTTTGTCTGCTTCACTCACTAGTAGCGCTGTAGCTGCGACTGCTCTCAAGCAAGGTGGCCATCCTTTGGCCACAGGGTCCAATTGTTTCGATAGGTAGGCTACAGGTCGCTCCCAATTTCCTAATTTCTGAGTCAACATGCCTAGGGCATTTCCCTGTGCTTCATGTACAAACAAGTGGAAAGGTTTGTGGACATCGGGTAGTCCAAGTGCTGGTGATGACATCAATTCTTCTTTTAACTTCCGGAAGGCTGTATCCTGCTCAAGTCCCCACTCCAGTGGTGACTTCTCTTCTCCTTTTGTGGCTTCATACAGTGGTTTGGCAATTTGGGCAAAGTTGGGTATCCAGATTCGGCAATATCCTGCCGCTCCCAGAAAAGCTCTGACCTGCTTTCTGGTTGTTGGAGTTGGAATTCTACATACTGCTTCTTTTCTTTCCCTGCCTAATCTTCTGCTTCCTTGGGTAATACGAAAACCCAAGTATTTCACTTCTTTTTTGACATAGCTGTGCTTTGGCTCTGGAAACTTTGTATCCAGCTTCATCTAGTAACTGCAAGAGATCTTTGGTGGCTAATATACATTCTCTTTCTGATACGGCAGCTATCAACAGATCATCCACGTACTGGAGAAGCACTCTCTTCCCCGGGGCTACTGGATAGCTTGAAAGGTCTTGATTTAGTGCAGCACTAAAGATGGTAGGTGAATTCTTGAATCCTTGGGGTAATCTTGTCCAGGTGAGTTGGCCCCCTCTTCCAGAGATGGGGTCCTGCCATTCGAATGCAAACAATATTTGGCTTACAGGGGCTAATCTTATGCAAAAGAATGCATCTTTTAAATCCAGTACAGTGAAATGGGTAGCTTCAGCAGGTATCAGTCCTAGAAGAGTGTAAGGATTGGGCACAACTGGATGTATGGTTTCAGCTGCATCATTCACTCTTCTCAAATCTTGCACTGGGCGATAATCATCTGTCCCAGGTTTCTTTACTGGCAAAAGTGGGGTGTTCCATGGGGATTGACATACTTTTAGTAGGCCATACTCGAGCAATCTTTGTAGGTGGCGATGAATGCCTTCAATTGCGGCTCTTGGGAGAGGGTACTGTTTGACGTGCACTGGTGTAGCACTAGGCTTGAGGGTTACAATCACTGGAGCTATATGCTTGGCTAGGCCTGGGGGACTGCCTTCTGCCCATACTCCAGGTGGTGCATCAATACTTTTCAAAGTTTGTTCAAAATAGGTATCTTGGACAGAATCATCAATGTAATATCTCCATTCTTCTTCTCGGGGAACTGTCAGCAGCATTACTCCTGCTGGCTTGGCTTGGGAATTTACTGTCATTTGCATTTCTCCTTGTTCAGAGAAAGATATCTGTGCTTGAAGCTTGGCTAGCATATCTCGTCCCAGTAGTGGCACTGGACATTCGGGCATGTAAAGGAATTGATGAGTTACTTGCTGTCCTCCTAGACTGCATATTCGGTTTTTGAAGAATAGTCTTTGTGGCTTTGGCTCCAGTTGCTCCTATAATGGTGACTGCTTTTGTAGTGAATGGGGCTATCTTTTTGTCTATTACTGAATGCTCTGCTCCAGTATCAACCATAAAGTTCATAATTTGGTCTCCTATTTGTATTCCGACCATAGGCTCCTGCAAACTTGGAGCCCGGTCTGTCCTAATCCACGTCATCCTCATCATGGGCTTGTGTGGCCAATGCTTGAATGGCTCCTCCTCCTCTCTCTCGCTGGAATTGTTCTCGATTGGCTCCTCCGCGATTTCGGGGACGGCTTCGTCTTTCTTCTCGCCACTGATGATCGTTGTCGTCATCTTGCTGGGCGTCTTCGAGTTGCGGGCACGTATCTCTCCAATGTCCTTCCTCTCTGCAATAGGCGCATTGGTTCACGCCTAGTCTCTGGGTCCGGCCTCCGCCTTGACCCCGCCCTCTTCCTCTGCTCCTTCGACTAGGGACACCTCCCCTTTTCTTTTCAACTATGGCCGCAGCCAAAAAATCAGCTTTCTTCTTCATCTTTCTATCACATTCTCTCTGTCTTTCAGTATCACGATTCACATACACTTTATGAGCGACTTCCAATAACTGTGTTGCATTCATGCCCGCGAACCCTTCTAATTTCTGTAATTTTACGTCTAATGTCTGGTTGAGACTGGTTTACAAAAGCAGAATTCACCATACATAAACTTCCTGGTGCCTCGGGATCATAGGGAGTATACATTCTGTAGGCTTCAGTTAATCTTTCATAAAAATCTGCTGGGCTCTCATCTATCCCTTGGATAACTCCTGTGACTTTGGAAAGGTTCATGGCTTTTTGGCCCCCCCTTCTCAGGCCTTGTAAAAAGCCTTGACGAAAACGGGCTAGGGCTATGGATCCTTCATCTGTATTTGGATCCCATTGGGGGTCTTCATTCGGGAATTCTCTCTGAGCTGCTTCCCTACGGTCTATTATATTCTGCCCCTGCGCCGGAGCTGCAGGGTTTTCTGCCATCCATTCAATAGCTGCTTTTCTAATTCTTGCTCGTTCTTCTGTAGTAAATAGGGTGGTCAGGAGCTGACGGCAATCTGGCCAAGTGGGTTGGTGAGTTTCCATAATACTAGTTACTAATTCTGTCAGCTCCTGAGGCTTACTAGTATAGGAGGCATAGTGCGACCTCCAATTTAATAAATCAGTTGTAGAGAAAGGGATATACACATAAGTTAGGGGTCCCGCTACCACTTCATCATTATCATTCTTTACGGGCACTCCCGGGACTTGCCTTAAGGGAAACAGTTTGGCTGTCCCAGGCGTCTTTTGGGATCTAAGGGTTATTGCCGTTGCCTTTGCAGGAGTCGCTTTCTTTTTCTCAACAGGTTTTGCTTTGGGTTTCTCTTTCACTGGCGTGCTAGTGCTAGCGCTGGCTTTCTCAATTATTTGTACACTGTCCTCCTCTTCTGGGGAATTTTCTCTTTCTCCTTCTTCTATCTCCGCTTCTGACTCACTTTTTACGTCCTCCGCTTCTCTTTCCACTAATTCTTCCTCTTTCTCTTCTCCAGGAGGAGGGGGGTCAGGGGTTGGGTCCCGCCTCGGCTCTGGCCGTCTCTGGGGTTCTGGGGCAGGGCGACGCCGGGCTACTCTTACTGGACCTGGGGTTCGGGGCTGCCTGAGGACTATTTCTGGGGAATCAGGATCTACCAAGATGGGTTTCTTCTTGGCTTTCTTATCCTGCTCTTTCATTCTAGGCTGTTCCGTTTTCTGTCTAGAATCTGTTTTAGCTAACATTATTCTGCACTGTTCCTCATAACAGCGCTGCGCCCAGGAGGCGGATCTTCACAAATACTTAACCAGGAATCTATATAGGGGTACTGATCGGGGTGCGCTACCCGCACTCTACGATGTATTGACTGAATAATCTCTACGGTGAACGTTCCCTCTCGGGGCCAGATGGGGTCTAGATCGGGCCACTCCCTAGTACACAAAATCTGCAAACGGGCTGCTGTCATTTTAATACCATAATCTCCTGAATATCCCTCTTTAAAATGTGCGATCATACATTCTAATGGAGTGTTTCTAGTAGACCCCGCCCCTCCCATTTCGATGTGTGCGTGCAACAACAGACAGAAGGGAAAAGGAGGGCGGACCGTGGGTAAGGGGTCCTCACGGCCCTGGAAACGTATAGGGAATACAAATAACAAGACAAGACGACAATCGCTTCCCCCTTTTCGCGACCTGAACGCGGTCGCCCGGTCAGGAAATGCGCTAATCAGGGGTCCGCCTTCACTTGGTCCGTGCTGCCAGACCTCTCATTCACACTTCGTTCACACAATCATGCTAGCAACGTATCCCAGAATGCATTCGTTTCTATCTGTTCTGACTAGTCTTTTTCCCAATTACAAAAAGGATGAGGGTTTCACCCAGCGAATTCCCATGCCAGGCTACTCGGCTCTTCCTTGAGAGTTGATCATGCTCTCTTACCAATTCCCAATATCTCGAGATTACAAATTCCAAATTCCAATGGCAGTACTGCTCTTTCTATTTCTGTCTAGACCCAAAATCAAAACTATACTCACCGGATCCGGTCCTCAAACTTCCCAAGCAGGCGCATGAGTTGGACCTCGGACTCCCCTCACTCGGGTTCGAGGCGTTGGCTCCAACCGGGCCCGGCACCCGCCGAGGTCCGACCAGCTCCCTCCGATACAAGGGACCGGTGGCGCCAGGGAGCGGCCCTCGTCGGAAGGGCGCGATCCCGGCAGGACCAAGCCTATAGAGGCGGAAAGTCATGTTATATTGCCCTATATACACTTTGATTCCACAACTTCCCGGCCAACGCACCAAGGAATATGTAGCAGCAAAGCGCAGACAAACCAATGATACCAGGAGTCTGTTCAGAAGGTCCAAATCATTTATTTGTGCACAAGTCTCAAGCAAGTCAATTTCAAAATGGCTGAGCAAAGTTTTCAAGCATTACAACAACTTTTATAGACTTTTGTTCCATTCTAGGTATAGAAAAACATTTCATTGGTCCCAGTAACCTCCCGTACCTCCCGTACCTCTTCTATTGGTCCCGGTACTGATAAGTTTATCCAATTATGTCCCTTCTGTGGGCATGACACCTGCCTGCCCCCCTTCTAGTCCCAATTACAATGGTCAGTTCATCAACTTGTTACTTTCACACTCTCAAGGTTATAGGACCAATTTGTGCGTGCAGAAGAAGCAAGGTTCTGTAACTCATCTGTCAGCACTCCTCATTATTTCTTTGCAGATGTACTTTTTCTTATCAGTAACTTTTAAACATGTCTTTTCTGTATTTTTCCATTTCTCAGTTCTGCAGTTATGCTTACCTAAGCTAATTCAATACTTCTACTGAGTTCTATCTTACAATAGCAGCATATTGGGGGATGTGCAATCCTATATGCCTCTCCACAGGCCTCATTTACAGGTCAAGCTAGCCATGCTGGCCTGCCTATGTCAGACACCGTGGGTCACAGGCCTGCACCTGCCACAGAACGGGTAAACGTAGATCGATTGTTTACGTTATCAGAATATAGAAAGACTAGGGGACATGCAATGAAGCTACAGGGTAAACTATTTAAGACTAATAAAAGAAAATATTTTTTCACTCAACGTGTAATCAAACTCTGGAATTTGTTACGGAGGATGTAGTAAAGGCTGTTAGTGTAGCTGGGTTTAAAAAAGGTTTGGACAAGTTCTGGAGGAAAGGTCCATAAACCATTATTAAGAAGTGACCGAAGATATCAATGCTTGAACCCAGTACAAGCATTGTGGAACTTGTGTCTCTTGGGGAAACTGCTAGGTACATATGACCTAGATTGGCCACTGTTGGAAACAGAATACTGGGCTTGATGGACCTTGGTCTGACCCAGTATGGCATATCTTATGTTCTTATATTCTTATGTTAACTGGGCAGTGACAATATTGAGCCACTGCCCGGTTAGCTTGCACAGGTAAAGACAGGCCAGCTTTTGCTGCACCTATCTTTTACCCGCAGGTGCTAACCGGGCAGTGGGTGCAATGTCGTCCCTGCCTGGTTAGCAACTGGTGCCTGCCCTGGAATGCCCACAACATGCCCCGACGCTCAGCGGAGGTCATCGGGGATATTCAATGGCACTAGCCATGTAAGAACAACTGAATATCCCTCTAAGCGGCATTTACACGGTTTACAGGTCTGTAAACCATGAAAATGCCTTTGAATATCGGGCTCTATCTAAACATCTCTCTGTCCGCATATAAGATGGATTTTTTGCGAGCTCTGACTTTGGGCCTTGCGAAAAATTATTATGTATTTAAGGGGATCTATTTTTTCACAAGTCAAGGGCATTGCTGTGGGCGCCACCATAGCACTCTCCATAGAATACCTCAATGTATCTTGGTTTCAGGAGCAAAAAATATATGCCTCTGGTCATATACTGTGAGATAAGTGAGATATATTGATGGACGTTTTACCATGGTCGTCTTCTTGCACGTGGTAATGGTTATCATAACGCCAGCCCATTAACTAGACAAACTAGGGTTGCCTAACGGGTACGCAGCGTTGCTGATCTCTTTGGGAAGCAACAGCTAAACTGCTATATCAGCAGGTTTTAAAATGCCTGCACAGTCCCAGACTGCCACGCCTGCCCCTGAAAAGGAACTTGTATCGGGGGGGGAGGGCAAGAGCGGCAGGTCATGAGTGCATGTGTGCGGGCACGCTACGGCCCAATGTACCGCTGAAGCAGCAGTTCATCTGCTGCCACTTCAGCACAAAGGAGGGACAGTGGCATGGTGGGCTGAATGACAGAGCAGTCTGGGGGGGGGGGATGCAGCATGGAGGGTCTTCTAGGGCAGCAAAACCCCTTGGGACATTACCGGATTGCTATTGTCCCATCCTAAGTGCTTTTCATGGGATTTAGCATGCAGTAACTGTTACCGCACTCTGTAAACATGCCTCTGAAAGCATTCTCGAAGGCACATGTATAGGTATCAAGTTTAAAAAAGGCACTACTTAGGTGTCTGCCTTCACCGTGCACTTATTTGAAGGGGGCATGTTCTCGGTGCGATTTAGAGAGATTTTAAAATTATACACGTTTCTCCTTTTGTAAAGGAAATACCCAAAAACATTTTCCTATTGGAATTTGCACCTGCATTGTTTTAGTCAAAAAAGTCCCCACATGGAAAACAGGTAAACGTATGTGTAACCACTTTTCTTAGACAATTTTCAAAGTGAAAACACTCGTATACATTCACTTTGAATATTACTGCAAATTCGGTGGGTAAAAGTACCTGCAGACCTTGAATATTAAATTGAGAGGAGAGTCATCCTTTTATTTTTAGAACCAACAACCCGTCAGACAGCTCCCAGCCTTTTTATCCTGTAATTAGACTAAAGCAAAAAGTTTAAAATAGCCTAAGGGCTGTGGCTTTTTCCTCCAAAATATCCTAATTTATCTGCAAGCATCATGGTATGAAACAAATGTATTTGGCATTATTCTAATGTCCTGGTTTATAAAGCTTTTTGGCTTGGCAATATCTTTTCTGTTTCCTGGAGAGCATTCTCTTTTTTTTTCCTCTTTCTGGGTTCTTGTGTT
This sequence comes from Ichthyophis bannanicus, assembly GCA_033557465.1. NCBI lineage: Eukaryota > Metazoa > Chordata > Amphibia > Gymnophiona > Ichthyophiidae > Ichthyophis > Ichthyophis bannanicus. The sequence goes on along the minus strand of CM066038.1, from coordinate 187,002,426 downwards.
AGCTTTGACAAAGGAAGATATTCTAAATCAACAGATTCTCAGATTGCAAAGTCCAGATGATGATTCAGAAATGTTGAATTGGATAATTTGTGTAATTCATTTAATATAATTATCTAGCAATTTTCTGGACCCATCCCACAGAAAAAATATCTTATCTTTATTCGATTCTTGATATAGGAAACATAAGGGAATGCCATAATTAAATAGGACAGAGGAGTGAAAGACTAAGGGGTATGTTTACTAAACAGCGGTAGCGGCTTCTGTGCGATATCGGAGCTGCGGCTCCAATATCGCATGGAAGCCACTACCACTGTTTAGTAAACATACCCCCTAGTAGGATGAGAGGAGAGACAGATGGAGAAGGAGGAAGGAGATATCAGGTCATGGGCTTGGTCTAAATCATCTTACCCTCCTGGCAGATTCTGCTCGGCAATGTTTGCAATGAGTCTAGTCAGTAAAACGTTCAAAGGCTTTGAAGTCTTGTGGAATATCTACTGCAATCATACTCGAGAGATGATGATAACAATAATAGTAATAACAACAACTACTTAATATACATTTAATAAAACTGTGGCATTTATTGTACAACAGTCCCACCCTACACTGGCATCCCATGTCTGTGAAACCACAAGAATCGTTTGAAGTGTCCTCAGTCTGAGAGTCAATTACTAGTCTGAATTTTATCAAAGGCGTTTTTTTGTCCTTCAGTCTTCATGAAAGACATGAATTTGTTAATCTACTTTGTGGCTTTGTAATAAACTTTATTAGAGCCATATAGTAGTAAATTAATATGTAGCACTTCAATTGCAGATTCCCTAATGTAAGGCTTGAAAAGTTTTGAAGCTCTAGGATACATACACAGCTCAGTTGTCTTTACTGAATTAATAGGGTTCCCTTTTCCGTCGTGCATTCTGTAGCATTACAATTGCCTTTTCAGCATTCAGTTCATATATGATATTATACAGAATAGGCCACATTTTAACGTAAACCTTGCCCTAAAATCTCCTTATCAGAGAAAATGCACGAATGTATCTTCTCCAAGAAATTACCTATCTGCCTTTTGTTTGAATAAGGAAGAAATACAGCCTGTCTGCATACATTCTCCTTACCAGCCCCCCTCAGAAAGATTGTCTGAAGATCTCATTAGCAAAGCTGTATTGACTTTTAACCTTTTCTAACGGCATCTATGCAATCTTTCCTCTGGATCAGTTCTATTTGCTGTTCCCACTGGGATGAGATGAACATAAGCTTGACTATAATACCTCAATAAAAAGAACTACAGTATTCCTTGATCAATTTAACTTTACTGTAGCCCAGGTGCTCAATTTATCCATACTACTGTAAGCTGTAAAAAATGATAGGGGGAGATATTGAACGTGTCTTAGCCAGTTAGCAGACTTGATAACCGGCTAAAGTGCGCTAAGCCTGATATAGTTAGAATGTCCCCACAAACCGCATAGTGTTCATGGACATCTCGGTAGCCTTTGATGCTGTGGTCCACGCCAGGTTACTGCAACGCCTGCAGCAGATAGGAGTATGCAAGAATACTCTGAAGTGATTTACTTCCTACTCAAAAGATCGAATGCAACAAGTTAAATGCGCCCAAAAGAAATCACTGCAGTTCCCCGTCATGCAGGGAATACCACAAGGTTCAGCCCTGTCATCAATGCTCTTTAATATTTATATCCAACCCATATGTAACATCATCAAATGCCACAAACTCCACTATCACATCTATGCTGACAACATCATAGTATATGCTCCAATCAACCTACTAGCACTTGACACCACATCAATAACCAGATGCCTTGAAGACATGATTGCCTGGCTCAAAGCCAATAACCTGGCGGTCAACTACGATAAAACTGAGGCAATGTTCGTCACCAGGAATCCCACCTTCATTCCACCACAAACCATCAGCATTCTAGACAAACTCATAATAGTCAAAAGATAAAGTTAAGTACCTGGGCTACACAATGGACAGAGCTCTGAACCTGAAATGCCACATCACCAAAACCACAAACAAGGCCTATCAACGTTTGAGTATCATCAGAAAGATCAAGCCAATACTCCGCCAGGACCACTTCCGCACGGTGTGCCAAGCACTCATCAGACCTCTGGTTGATTACGGAAACTCATTATATCAAGGCCTCCCCCAGCAGACCTTACACCCACTCCAAATGGTGCAAAACACTGCAGCACGCATCATTACAGACACTCCAAGAACTGAGCACATCACCCCCATCTTACATCAACTGCACTGGCTCCCAATGATGGTCACAGCAAAATTTAAAACAGTCCTGATCATCTTTAAAATCATTCACCATCTCTCAGCAGATGCACTCCAAGATATCATAACAAGGGATATCAGCAATAGATCGAGAAGGAACAATAATGACAACATGATCGGCACAACTGCAGAATATCACAAGACTAAACAAACAACTTCAAGAAGAGCTCCTTCACTACCCGCATCCACACTTTGGAACTCCCTCCCAATGAGCCTGAGGGCATTAAATGACATCATAGACTTCCACAAGTCCCTTAAAACCCTGCTCTTTACAGAAGCCTATGAGCAGACAGACAACAGTCTCCACCCGAACGGTAATGCAACTACCTCCGCCAACACGATACCCACTCATCCCAACTAGACATACGAGTTAAATGTAACCCTCCAATGTGATGTGACCACTTTGATTGAAGGATAAGGTGGTATACAAATTTGTATAAATAAAAAATAAATAAAAATGCCCGGTTAAAGCCAGGATGGTCTGCAGGTAGATCGGGAGGCAGTGCCTTTGGTTAGAGGTGATATTCAGCTTCTATTTGGAAAGCTCAACCTGTTATTTAGGAAAGGTGAATGACTGTCCTAACTTTAACTGGTTTTCACTATGCAGATAGCGGCTGAATATCACCAATAACTGCACACTGATGTGCTGACTGACAAACCTGGATTTTAGATGGCACTGAATATCCAGGTTTACTTAAAGCAGCAGCGGCTAAGCACTTTAAAAGCACCTAGTTGCCGCTGCTGAATATCAGCTCCGTAGAGTTTAGATCATGGTGCGTATTCTGCGATGGATATGTGTTGTCAGAATTCCCTACCTTGTCCTTGACTTGGGCCTTACAGCTATTATACCTTGGGCACATGGGTATATCATGTAATCACTGAGCTCCTGTTTCCTTTTACTAGAATATAGTCATTAGGTTAAAAAAACAAACATTGCATAAAAGATGATAGGATGATCCACTCAATAGTATTCAAATATGTGTTTACAGTTGGAGGTCAGTATTATGCCACTTTCATCTATTTGACATTGCGCCACTTGGAGCTGATGCACAAAAAGGATTAGGACTCATTTATTTATACCGTGCATCCATTTTGTGCCAATGTTTTCCAAATGAAAACAATGGGACGCTTTCCTTAGTAAATCTGACACCGTTTTGCACCAGAGCAAAATTATTCCAAACCTTTAGAGAATGGTCCCATATAGAAACATCTGAGACCATATTGCAAAACTGAAAGACAGAGTTAGCAAAGGCTACTTCATGTGCAGAAAGGGCAAATGATACTTGTTTAATGGAATAATGTGCACCATTTGCCATTTTAGAGGACTATTTTAGATAGGCTAGGTAGTGAATAATGTGTGCCTGAAAACTGGGCCACCTAAATGTGTACTGTTGTCTTATAAACCGTGGGAAAGGAGCCACACAGCTTATAAGATACCTGTATCTCTGCCCCAAATAAAAGGCATACTTGCCAAAGGCATGTGCATACAAATGTTTGTGCACAGATTTGCGCATATACATTTTACACAATGTGAGGGTAATGCTGCATGCTCCTGTGCAGGCAACACATGGCACTACAGGTGCAGTTCAGGCCTGTTTTATAAAGTTAAGCACCTGCATGCTTTGCTTTACAAAATACAGAAATATGGAACCTGGGTGCAGCAGCGGTAACTTGTCATGCCTAGATCAGTGGCCCCTGATATTATGTACACCCTCAGAAATCAACCCCAATATATCCACCTATCACCTGATTTCTAATAACTATTATTCCTACAGGAACTAGGTAAGCCCTAACACATCCTAAATGTGTGAATGTGTGTGTGAATGTTTTTGTTGGATAACTCACCATGAGAAGAAACTTTTCCTCTCTCGAAGTGAGCCCTCCGTTTTAATCATTTTTAAAGGACCCAAACGGATCCTACAAACACAGAATCAACAGCACAGTCGGCTGCCATTACCATTTAAACCAAGGAACACTGCACTTTCAATCTCTAGGTAACATTTAAATTATATAAATCACTATCAACTGTTTTGCAAAGTACTTAGCTGATGGCTTTCTATATTCCCAATATTGCCTTTCGAGCTCAAGAGGTCAGAACCTTCAATGGACCAGTGTCGTCCATCCTCACATTCCTCTCAGTTCAACCTTCCAACTGCTCACTGATCCTCTGCTCTGAAGGCTGCTTGGGTTAATCACAATAGCAAGGTTCGCGCTACACCAATCAGTGTTTCAAGCCACACAGCTTTCAAGCTCTTCAGGCAAATGAACCTCAGCAACTTCTGGTTCCAGTTTAATAATGAACTGAGAGTGATACCAAAGAACTAGTTATCGCCAAATAACACCTGATGATCATTTACACGATCACAATCGTAATCCCCACCAATCGATCTCTGCATTCATGCCATTAGGGATGATCGATTGTAGACGGAAAATCCACTGCTGTTCTTTGTACTGTAACTTTGCCTTGCGATCCCCTCCTCTCGTAGAAAGGGGGACCCAATCCAAAATCCGCCACCTCAGATCTCCAAACCAATGACCCTTTTGCTGGCAATGTGGGACCATAGGTGCTGACATCTGTCTTAAATTGATACGTGATCTGTGTTCTAAAAGGCGCTTCCTCATCGGACGAATTGTTCTGCCTACATATTTGAGGTTACATGGGCATATCAATAAATATACCACAAAAGCTGTCTGGCAATATGGGGATCATCGCTGGAATTGCCTTTGGGATTGCATTCTCACAGCTGATCGGAATGCTGTTGGCTTGTTTCCTTTCCCGGTTCATCACTGCCAATCAGTACGAGATGGTGTAACAGGGGTGTGACACAGAGCCCATTTGTGATCCAGGAGAAGATGGGGGAAAAAAAATCTAGGAGTCGTCTCGGAGAATGTTTGAGCACATACCACGTCCATGCCACTCCATTTTTCCAGACTCTTAACCATTCGTAGTGTGACCTTTCTCCCTGGCACGAAGCTCGTGTCTGCGTGCTCTTTGTAATAACACTTGTATTTTCTTGGTCAGACTAGAGTTGCATTGTAACAAATGTAACTCCTCAACCTTATCACGCCCCTCCCCCCTACCCCCCCCCCCCCCCCTCAACAGCATCGCCTTGGTTGTGCATGCAGAGGCAGGCTGGCGCTGTTCCCCTTTCACCAACTTCGATGTTAGCACGTTTATATAAACTCGTATATGGAAATTAGATCCTCTTCTATATTTTATTACTGCTGTTTCATTTTTTTCTAATGATTGCAAAGATGTTTGCTCTCCCCACACCTATTTACTTGAAAAACCAAGTTCCATGACATACCACCAAGATACTTGAAAACAGAACGTGTTAAAATCTCATTTATCCCTGGCATCAGACCACGGCTTGGAACCTTACTGTGTTGCATACCTTGGTGCTTCTAAAGGCTTTATTCCTCTGTCCATCTCTGGACTTGTATGCTTCCGTAACTAAACCCGTGTTGTAGCTTTGCTATGAAGGCAGTGTGATATCACTACCCTTGTGAATCGTGCTGCAGCCTTTAAATATGGGGGATTTTTACCCTTAAACATTTTTCATTTGATGGTTATACCATTCACCCAAAGGTGATATAGCTATGTGAGGTGCAGTAAGACCTCCATTTTCATAGCGCCATAGATCAGTGGCCCAGCATGCATAGTATTTTATAACTTAAATGCATCAGCAGAGGACGTGCAGCATGGAATCTGTGTATCTTTTTGGGAACCCGACAGGTACCTTGTGACCTGGATTGGCCACTATTGTAAACAGGATACTGGGCTTGATAGACCCTTGGTCTGACCCAGTATGGCATGTTCAGGTGCTGTAGACATTGCATACAAGAACGGCCTGCCAATCTACTTCTGGTTGCATCTTGCTAAGGAAACCCAGGGTTGGGTCACCAGCATACACTTTCTTTTTCGGTGAGCTACAATCGATTATTTTCTCAACTTACAATCTAAGCTTTGTACCTGAAGCAACAGAGGGCTGAGTGATTTCCTAAGGCCACAAGGAGTTCTACTGGGATTTGAATCCTGGGCTCTTGGGTTATAAGGTACTGTTCCAATCAATAACCTACTCCTCCATTTGTTTTTGTTTAAAATCCTTGACTCAAAAACAGAAACTGAAGTCCCACTAGAATGAATGAGCTTAAAGATTTTATTTGATTATCTAAGGAATGGACATATGAGCTATATCGTCAGTAGTTAAGTTAAGAGAACATGACACACTCAGCAATCCATGCTCATGAGGATACCAAGACATTAGTTTAGGCAAGCCAACATATTGTTCTCACAGTGCCCCAGTTATGGCTTTCTATGTGGGCCCGAAGTCAAATTTAAATTGGGTAGAGAGCATACAATGTTTTTTGATATAATGTAATGCAGCCAATGTGCTTGAAAAGACAGAAAGACCATAGAATAAGATGGTTTTGCTTGCTGCTGCTGTTATGGCGTATGAAGTGATTGTCTTCCCCATCACCCAACAACAGAGAGTCCACCTGCTATGAATTTTAGTATTTTCTATGCCATAAGCAAGGGGATTTTTTTGTTGGTTTTTTTTGGAAGTCATTTTCTTTTTTTCTTTTTTTCTTTTTTTTAACATACTGGATAAAACTAGGGTTGTCAACTGGCTTCAGATGCACCCGACAGGTGCATCTGAACAATTATGATTTACCCCATTGCATGCAGGGACTTGTAGTCTTGCTTTTCTTATGGAGTACAATAGAGAAAGCAGAACTACATATCCCTGAATGCAATTTGATAAACCCAGGACTGGATCAAGCATGTCAGGCGCATATGGAGCCAGTTGGCAACCCTAGATAGAACTCTCATTTTCCATAAAAAACATTACCAGGATTGATATTGGTCCTGACCAGTCCAGATTAGGGATGTGCAGCCCAAAAATATTGTTTCATTTCACTCCATTTTTTTTTCATTTTGCATTAGTTTTTATCAATAGTGCGCATTCTTTCGCCAGAATGCATAATATTGAGCAATAACGTGCACTGTTTTGTAAGAGTATGCACTATTGACGGGAACCAGGCATTCATTGCAAATGAAAGCACATCCCTAGTCCATTTAAAATGTGCTCTACTGTGCACTACTGCACAAGGAAACTATAATCACCATGAACTCAAATTCAATGTACTTAAGCACCTCACAAAATACAACTTTCATATGTTTCAGTTTCAACATGACTGTTGTTATCCATCCGTTCTACAATATGGCTTGTACAGTATTTTTAGCCAATATAATATTAACTGCAATTTTACACTGTGTAGGGAGATACAATGAATCATGGCTTGTCTGTTTCTAAAAACTCACAGTGCCAATAACATACAATGAAATGACTAATTTGAAAAGTGTATAAAAACATAGGATATTCACACTTCCTGTGGGGCGATTTTCCAAATCAAAGTAGGAAGTTTTTTATACTGCCTTTTACTTGAGAGCTCCTGCATAAATTCTTCCTAGCCACTAGACTAATAGAGGGAAAGAGTAGGCTAGAGGGTCAGCCTGCAAAAAAAGAGGTGTAGTTGGGACTTAGAATTCCAGTACATGCAAAGATTTGGGGTTCTTTCTGCTGGGGGAAAGAAATATGTCCACAACGCGGTGGTAGAATTACATCATAATTCTTACTTTACAAAACAAACTTCACATCATACATAGCTTTATGTTTCCAAGGACTTATATCACTTCTAGTTGCAATAGTTACAGTTCAAAATAGAGAAATGATAATAGTTCCAGGGTATTGTATAATCATCTGCACTTTCTCTTTTCCTTACAGTCAATTATTTGTGCTTTTTTCTTCACTTCTTTGTCATTCATATTAGGTACAGACATTTTCACAGCCTGACCTTCTAGTGGTACCATGAGGCAATCATTCTAATGCTGGGAATTGCACCTGCCCCCTACATCTCACCAGGTAGGTGCTGGGAGGATGCAGAGGATTACTTTTTAAAGGGGATCTGGAGTGGGCATTCCTTGGAAAGAGGATGTGAGAGTGAAGGATAATTGTGGAAAAGAGGTCAGGGAACAGGGCTGGCTCCAGAGTTGGTTCAAGGTGTTGGTGAACTAACACTGGCTGTCAGAATCTATTATTTAGCTTTGAATGTCCTGTTTGCCACCATCCAGAGTCTGTCACTCTAAGCAGACACCTAGTTTGCCTAATAGTTGGTCTGGCCCTATCAAGGGTTAGGGGGATCTTTCACAGTGCAAAGGTTCGTCTTTTTAAAAGATAGTGGGTCTGACTTGGAGCCAGCTACCTTTGGTTTGCTGCAGTCAGGAACACATTATTCCCAGCTGCAGCAGTGGGAAAAATTATATTTACCTGCTGTAAATCTTTCCTTCTTCAAAGTAGCACATTTTACTGGAACATGGTACCTACCACTGTTTAACTAGCTTGATCTTGATTTATTTGCTTGATTTACCATCTCCCACCAATGTATTAAAGCAGTTTACAGATTAAATAAAACTATACAAAGAATTCAACAATCTGACAAAACTATCATAATAAATACACAATAAACATATTACTAATAAAAGCATAAGATATGCCATACTGGGTCAGACCAAAGGTTCATAAAGCACAGTATCCTGTTTTCAACAGCAGGCCAATCCAGGTCACAAGTACCTGTCAGGTTCCCAAAAAGGGTATAGATTCCACGTTGCTTATCCTGGGGTAAGCAGCGGATTTCCCTGGTCGTCTTTAATAATGCTCATGCACTTTAGACTGGCCTAGCAGTTGGGGCAAGTTACCTCAAGCCAGAGCACCAGGGATTCAAATCCTGCTAGAGGACAGCAACCTTGAGCCGGAAGGACTGGGGTTTCTAGCCCTACAGGTGCTCCTTGTGGCCTTGGGCAAGCCACTTAACTCAGGTACAAAAACTATAGCTTGTGAGCCCTTCGGGTAAGGGAAATATATGTACTGTATATACAGTACCTTAATGTATACCACTTTGACTCATAGAAAAATAGTATATAAGCCTAGCTAAATAAATTAACATGCCCCTAAGATTAACAAAAATAACATGACTATGGCATATGGTCACTTTACAGCATCAAAGTTGTTCAATAGTAAAATACCCAACATATAACCAAGTCCAGAGACTCTCCTGAAAGACAAATAATTTCTGTTATCTCTCATTCCTTGTGAAAGGGTATTCCATAACAAGGAACAAATATATGAAAAGACACTATGGGGGTTATTTTAGAAGCTTTAATTACAATTTTGCACGGGGAGAATCCAACATCTACACATGGAAATAGCATTCACGTGAAAATGGCGATTTTATAAAAGGCTGAATTTACACATGGATGTCCACAATATGTAGAAATTGCAAGGGGCATGTCAGGGCATGAATAGGGTGTTGCCTGAGCAGAGCTAAAATATCGATTGTGTATTCCCCATTTCATATAGGGTAAGCACGTATATGACCAATCAGTATCTACAGCTGCTCCCTGGCACATACAGGTTTTTAAAAATTGTTTGTTCTGACCAACTCTTCCAGGAGGGATTAAGGGGGGTAACTCATATCCTCTTTAATTACCCATTATTTTCCCCTCCGAATTGAAATGAATTGAAGATAGTGCCCTCTAGTTGGCAGCATTTAGACATGTCTACAGGAGTGGATGGAGGAGTAGCTTGGTAATCAAGAGACCAGTGTTTAGTTCCCACTAGCACTCCTTGTGGCCGGGGGCAAGTCATTTAACTCTCCATTGCCTTGAAAAAAAAGGCCTGACAATCTACTTGTGGTCACACTGCCAAAAATAACCCAGGAGTCGGCATTGACTCAAGGGCAAACATTGCATTTTGCAAACATAGATCTGTAAAACACATGTAAGTTGTAAAATACAAACTTACGCTTGTAAATGCGGCACTCGCACATGGAAATTGCTGAGCTACTGCCATTGATTTTTCCGACAGGTAAAATGGCTCCTCTAGCTCTTTGTTTCAGCCAATACACGTGAACGCCTGCATGTCCTTATACATATGTTTGACAGAGCCATTTCTATAATATCACCAGAACGGTACACTTCCCAACCTCGAAGTCTCAGTTCCAATCTCCACGTACGATCTAAAATTTGCCTTTACTCCTAGTGGAAATCAGCTGAATCATTGACAGTTCAGACAATTACAGGAAACATTTCTGAGAAAATCATAATGATCTATATGGCACATACTCCCTCAATTTCTCGGGCAAAAACATAGAGCACCTCTATAGAATGCTTTACATATATGTACATACACCACGCGAAAAAACACTTAAGTATATAAATATATATTTTTTTTAAAAATGGACCTTGGAACAAAAGAGCTATATGCCCAGCATTTCAAGTCACAGGAGTCTCGGAGCGAATGAGTCAGAACTGCTCCTATTTCATCGTTGGTCCATACATTTCTAAGCTCATAAAACGCAGAGCTCAATTAGCAAATATCATGCCTCGGCTTTACCTTCATTCTCAAGGTCCAAAATTTTTCATAAAATCAAACATCCATATATCTTTCATGGCTTGATATTAAAAGTAGAATTCGATGTTTATTACAACATCCAACACCTAACACACTATTGTGTTTCAAACTTATCTGCATCAGGGATAGTTGACAAGCATTCCAATTTCAAATATGCTGTGTCAAAAGGTCTCCTTGGCTTTGCATGCTGGAAGCTGTATAGTCCTTTTGCTTTGAGGTCCATTTAAAAAAAATTGTAGCTGTTTTTTGGTGTGGTGTATAGTTATTCTATCCCCCTTTCTTTAAGACATTAGCACTGCACACGCCTTGTAGCGCTATACAAGTAAGTAGCAGACGTAGTTTATTCTTTGTAACAGGGAACCGATGCAAATTTGCAAAGATGGGAGCCTCTTTGCCCAACTAAAATTGTAGTGGTGGTGTTTTGCATCAACTTCAGCTTCTTCAAATAATCTGTGACAACTTCTGATAAAGGGCAGGGCTATTTTTGAGGAACTTGGTGGTACTGCGTACCGGCAACTCTTTCATTGCCTGCTGAAATGGATCCATGGTCCTCGTGTATTAAAGCAAAAGCTCTGTATGTAAATACCGACACCTTTTTTTGCTAGTAAAAATACACTGACTAAAGGCCAAATGAAGTGACACAGGTTGTGCAAGAAAGAACTGCAATAATGTGGTGTTCTCGGTCAGTGCATTTTTAGCGTAAAACACTGAAACGCTCAGTAGGAAGTGTAAGACGTTTTCCTCCAATTAGTTGGCACATTGGAAAATGACATTACTCTGGAGGAGTTATATTCTCCATAGTAATTAGTGGTTCTACTGAACATATTCTGATTAGAGTGTTACATGCAAGACTTTCTTTTTGCAAGACCGTTGAACTATAGTGGGAAATGCAAATGTGTTCCTGACCTACATATTCAATCTTAGAGCAAGTTTACATTTCAAGAAAATCATTTTGCCTGTCCATTTTGGAAAAAGCACATTGTATCTTTAATTTTTGGCAAGCCAGAGTGGGAATTGTTTCATATATACAGTGACCTGTATGGACTAATTAAAGTTATTTCGATTTTTATTTATTTATTTATTTGTGCGCTTTTCTATACCGCCCCTTCCAGAGATCAGGGGCGGTTTACAGAGAACATGGTAAACATCAAATTACATAGAACATTTTTGAGCACATAATAACTATTTTACAGAGAAAATATTAACTATTTTATATAGATTGAGCACATATTCATTATTTACAGAGAATAGGACAAATATGCACATCGATAATAAACATATTAACTATTTACAACAGCCAGAACAGGACTGTCTATAGTTCAGTGGAAGGAGTATAGCGGGTTTATCAGTGGGGGACGTGCAAGGGAGAGTGGGACATGAGTTAGGTAGGGTAAACTTGTGTTAGGTGATTTGTGTACTCTTGTGACCAGGGGCGGCCCAAAGGGGGTGCGGGGCCATGTGCGGAGATTAATTGCAGGGCCTCATTTGCATAGGGAGCCTCATTTGCATAAATACTTGCATAATGTTAACATGCATTTTTAGTAAACATGCTTCTTAATGAGTGTCTGGATAAAGAAAGACTAACAGATTTCTACATTACTATATTCCAGTGCCAACCGCCAGGCCCATTAGGAAGTACTATAAACACTGACCTTTTAGAACTCATAGCAAATCCACCATATCATAACAGCTCTGCCAGGACTCACAAAGCACCAAACCCTACCTATCAAAAGGCAACACTGCAAATATTAAACCAATACATCTCAGAGAATACCAATGCATCTCCTACTGGGGAAAGAGAACAAGTGACATGGTCAAATAGAAACTACATGAACAGAATACCTCAGCTTGGTTAAAATGCAGAATATAGACCGTCACCAAAGAACAAGGGATCACAATTTAGAAATAGGAAGACAATGATTAAACTGGGAACCCCAAAAGCCAAACTTGGGATGTACAACAACACTGGAGAAATAAAACTATAAATTAATTTCCTCTTGTACTAAACAAAACACAAAAGATGTTAACAATGCACTTTTCCCAGAGCTGATATATTCCAGTTAATAAATTCAAAATAAAAAAGTATTTTTCTACCTTTTGTGGCTTGTGCATTTTCTTTTCAGTTACAATTGCTCCAGTCACTTTCTTCTGGTTTCTTTGTGTCTTCTGCGAGCTATCCATTTTCCTTTCTTCTCTTTTAGATTTTTTTCCAAATTGTTTCTCTATATCTGCTTTAACATACTGATCTTTCCCCTTTTGCTCTTTCCTCCATTTCTTTCCTTATTGCTTTATCATCCACTCAAATTTCACCCTTCCATTCTTAATCTACACTTACTCTTCCAATACCCGGCCCTTTAACCTCTCCCGGCATTCGCGGCTTCATTGAAACAGCCGCCAGCGTGAAGGTAAAGGCTCTTCACGCTGGCGGGCTGTGCAGAGGGAGCCGGGGCTTCGCGCGGGCTCCCTCGGCTCCCTCTGCAGCAGTCCATTGAGCGAGAATGTGGTTTGCGCGGGGCCCCCTGAAGCGCGGGGCCCTGTGCGAACAACATTCTCGTTCAATGGACGGGCCGGCCCTGCTTGTGACATCTGCTCGGGGGTGAGCTGTAAGTTGTGATAGTGCTGGGTGAAAAGGTATGTTTTAAGTTCCTTCCTGAAGGTTAGAAGGTCTTTAATCTCTCTTAGGTTGCATGGTAGTTTGTTCTATTGACTGGGTGCATAATAAGAGAAGTCAGTATTGCTTGTTACCTGCTTCGTTTTTCTTACAGAGTCAGGGATTAGAAACATGTTAAGGTTCACCCTTCTTCTCATTCTGTTTTCTGTGGGGGTCTGGATTAGGGTTGCCAGATGAGAAGATGCTATTTCATTAATGAGCTTGAATATAGTGACTAATGTTTTATATTAAATCCTACTGGCAACAGGTAGCCAGTGGAGAGCGTATAGAATTGGAGAGATGTGGTCGGATAGCTTACCTTGTTACTTCTGTTTTGCCTTGGTCACTTGTATTAAGTTCTCAGTTTATATTAACTAAGGGGCTTGTTTACAAAGCCGCGGTAGCGGTTTGCGATCGTAATCGGAGCCACGGCCCCATTGATTTCAATGGGGCCGCGGCTGCGATCGCGATCGCGAACCACTACCGCGGCTTTGTAAACAAGCCCCTAAGTTAATTGTGTATTCTTTTTCCCTGTAAACCACTTAGATTTATTGATTAATCGGTATAATAAACATATAAATAAATCCACACAGATTCACTATGCAAGCAAAATCTTCTGGGCCTTGTGTCTAGAAATGCTAAATGTAAGAACTAAGAGACGAGGCCCACAGTGTTTTCATGTCTTTGATTTATTTACATTTTTTTTTCCTTTCCTGAAGATACAGGAAATTTAAGTCTTGGATAAAAGATATTGTGTTGACAAGCTCTATTAGAAAATTCACATGCAGGCTTTTTTTGCACTTTTTTGCCTTCTTAAGCTCCTTTGAGGTGAGGATGACTCATAATCGGGGCTGGTGCAAGGATTTGTGGTGCCCTAGGAAGCCTCAATCCTGCTGCCCTCCCTGCTGCAACCACCCCCATTGCTGCAACAGCCGCTGATCTGCAGGAGCTACAGCGCAGCAATGTCATTTCAACTGCAACACAGCGTTTACGTGAACTCTCCAGTGCTGCATGGGGTTCTTGCCCTCTATGAACTGCCTCAGATGCAGGCCACATTGCAGTTTAAATGCTATTGCCACCACTGCAGGAACTGGAGAGGGAAAGCAGAGGTGGCGGTGGGGCTCCCTGGGAACGTCAGCACTCTAGGCAGCAGCCTGGTTTGTCTACTGGATAGCGCCTGCCTTGCTCATGGTGACACTGTAGGTAGTTGTCTTAAATTGTGTTCGGTCTTCAGTCCAGTGGCTTATTGTTGACAGAGTGGCATGCATGGCTGCTGTTATATCAATCCATCGCTTTGCTGGTCTTCCTCTTGTGCATTAACCTTCAACCTGCCAAGCACGATCTTTCTCTTCACATGATGTGTCCAGAGTATGAAAGTCTAAGTCTTGTCACTTGTACTTCTAAAGGAAGTTTTGCTTTGATCTCCTCTTGTACGAATTGATTTGTTCTCTGGGCAGTTCATGGTAAACAGAGTGACTAGACTAAATAAAGCACCTAGCTGCCGCCTCTTTCATTTAAATGTGACATTCAACAGCAGAACATACCCAGTTTCCGTCGCAGCATATCTAGGCTACTCAGTCACTCGAGATGCTGTCTGCTTAGCAGAGATATTCAGCTGCTAACCAACAGTGCTAACTTGCACATCCATAGGTCGTCACTGAAAATGCCATAGCTTGGACAAGTTGAATCTTTTTACACAGAGATACATTTCTGCACTTGAAAATCTTGTCTAAGTCCTTCCTAGCCAAAAGCATGCATCATTAGATTTTTGACTGCATGTCATTTCGTTATTGATATGAGCAGATTATCTACTATTTCCATTTTATTTCTATCAAGGATGAAATTATTAAGCTTGCCGATTGTCAGGATCTCTTTCCTCTCCATGTTAAGGTGCAGGCTCATTTTAAGCCTATGTTCCTTGATCGGAATAAGCAGATGTTTCAGATCATCATCATCTTCAGCAAGTATTGTCAGCATAGCAAAGGTTGTTGATAAGTCTTCCGCCAATCCTCACACCTCGGTTGTCTTCATACAGTCCTACTACTCTGATGTTTTGTACTGCATATAAATTGAACAGATATGGGGAACAACGTTCCCACTAACCTGTGCTGGATCTGCCGCCAACATTCCTGCCGGCGGGAGGAGGTGCAGAGCGATCGACGCTTTGCCCCTCCCCCCACCAGCAGGAATGCCAGCGGAGGACCCGGCGCAGATTAAAGCGAACATTGCGAGGGTGCTGCGGCGTGTGTTTTAGCTGTGTCGCAATGTTCTCTTTAATCTGTGCCGGGTCCTCCGCCGGCATTCCTGCCGGTGGGGGGAGGGGCAGAGCGTTGATTGCTCTGCACATCCTCCCACCGGCAGGAATGTTGGCGGCGGACCCAGTGCAGGTTAGCGGGAACATTGATGGGGAAATTATATAGCCTTGCCATGCACTTTTGCCAATTTTAAACCATTCTGTTTCTCCCTGTTCCATTCAAACTGTTGCTTCTTGGTCAATGTAAAGGTTGCTCAGGAGAGCTAACAGGTGTTTTGATATACCAATGCTTCTTAATGTTTCCCAGAGCTTTTCATGATTTATGCAAAGGCTTTTGTATAGTCAATATGTAGAAATTCTTTTGTTTTTTCAAAGATCCGTCTCACAACCACCGTGATGTTTCTTTTTCCTTGCCCTTTCCTGAACCCTACTTGCACTTTTGGATAGTTCTCATTCCAGGTATATTTATAGTCTCCACTGAATGATCTTGAGTAGAATCTTGCTGGCATGTAGGATCAGAGTGATTGTTTATAATTTCCAGAGTTAGTTGAATCAACTTTCTTCGAGATTGGTATAAACACTGAACACAGATCTTTTCCAGTCAGTCAGCCATGATGTTATTTTCCAAATGTCCTAGCAGACCCTTGTGATATTATAACATGTTGCATCTGATTCTTGTAATACGTCAGTGGGAATGCCATCAGTGCCTGGTGCTTTGTTCTTTGATAATGCTTTTAATGCTGCTTTAATTTCTTTCATCACCAGCAGTTCCTGATCATAAGGTACATGTTGAAACAGCTGTTGATCTTTATGGCATAATGACTTGATCTTCTCTGCATAACATACACAAATAATTATTGAAATAATTGGTGCCACACCCATCTAATTAAATTAAATATAGGGAAAAATACCTCAGAATGTGTCTTTTTTGAATTTTTAATCATGTGTTGCTGCTTTCAGAGCTATCCAAAGGTTACTAGGACTGTTCCTCATGGGTTGAGGAAAAAAGCCCTATCCAACCTATTCACAATGTCTTTTTTTCTCAATGTTCCAAACATATTAATATTGAATATTACAAAATACATCTGGACTCAGATGAAAACTTATCGTCATGTTGTACTCTATCAGGCAGCACATTCAATGAGGTCTGCATTTTTCAGGATTTCTGCTGCATCAGGAATATATGTTGCTGCTGAAAGAGTGTAACTACTGATGACTACTGGCTGTAGATTCTGCATCCCCCATGGCAGTCTGTAGACTCTACATCCAGTAGTTACTCTTTCAGCAGCAACACACACTCTTGATGCAGACATCCTGTTAAATGCAGGCATCGTCAAATGTGCTGCCCGGTGGACTACAACATGATGGTAAATCTTCATCTGGTTCTAGATGTACTGTATTTTGTAATATTCAATATTAATATACGTTTGAAAAATTGATAAAACTAGGCACCATGAATAGGTCTGATAGGGTTTTTTTTCTCAACCCATGAGGAGCAGTCTTAGTAACCTTTGGACATCTCTGAAGGGAGCAACCCCCAACTGAAAATTCAAAAAGGATGCATTCCAAGGTCTTTCGCCAATTATTTCAGTGATTACTTGTGTATGTTATGAAACCTGACACACGACCTATAAGCATATGATCAAAAACAGCACTTTGCGGGGGGGCGGAGCCTGATGTCCAGCGGGTAAGACGCTTCGCGCTGAAGCTCCCGAGAGGCCTACTTAGAATCCTGACATAATACCTATACAAACTTACTATTTCGCTCCGGGCTGACCGGGGTACCTCGGGGGGGGATGGCGGCCCATAAACCAGCGCGCTTGGACTTCGGGTCTCCTTCTTCTTCTCACGGAAAACGCTCCAAAACAGAGGTGTCCTCCCCACAGAAGATGGTTCCATTTCGGGAGAACCCCGAAATGCACCTGGAGATTTTAGAGGAAATACGCGGCGTGAAGGAATTGGTGCAGTCCAATGGAGAAGCGCTTAGAGCCCTGCGAGAAGACTTTGGAGTACTCCAGGACCGACTTGAAGGTCTCTCATTACGGCAGGACAATATGGCGGGGGTCCTCGACTCGCACGCGGTGCGCTTGGGCACACTGGACAAGGCTGAGCGCCAGATACAGAATCTTCAAAAGGAGTTAGAAGATAGCAATAATCGAGCCCGTCGCAACAATGTGAGGCTCATTGGAATACCGGAGGGGGTGGAAGCGGGAGATATGAGAGAATTCCTGCTCAAAACTCTTCCCTCCTTGCTGAAGATCACCTTTCATAAAGAACTGGAAATCGATCGAGCACACCGTGTTCCTACCCACATGGCGCTCAACCGAACGACCCCCCGGCCTATTATCTTTCGCTTGCTACGATATCAACAAGTGGAACAAATTTTAAATGCTGCCCGGGCGAACCATCATTTGGAATTTGAAGGTCACAAAGTCTCCTTCTTCCCTGATCTGGCAAAGCCCACAGTCGACCGACGGAAGAAACTCCTTGCTTTTCGCCCTCGACTTCAACAGCTACAGGCTCGCTTTGGCCTGTTGTATCCCGCGAAGCTCCGAGTGACTCTCCACAACCAAACCAGGACATTCGAAGATCCTGATCTACTATCAACATTTTTAGACTCCAAAGAAGCAGAGCAGATGCGCTAATCCAACGACTTGGACTTTTATTTGCCGGCTCTGTCCGCCATTTTGAAGGGCCCGATGCGGCGGTCATAGTTCAGTACAGAGACTGCCTGGACTTTCTTTCTTTCTTTCTTTCTATGACTTTTGTTATGTGGTCTCCTATCCCTCCATGATGTGTGCCTCGGTCGGATTCGGAGCACGCACAGTCCTACAGGTTATGTATTTTTTCAATTCGGCCTTCTCTGGGGCTTCTCCCCGCAGACACATGGTCGCCAGTAATTTTTTGGGGTTCTGCTTCTTCTCTACCGCGCTGCGGTTTTTCTTTTTTCATGTGGGGCGCTTCATTGTATTATCTAAGCTTATTTTCTTTTATGCCATATGTACAGCCAGATACAGTCAATATGAGGGACATTGTGAAATTATGTGCGCTATCATGCTCAGAATTTTTAACTTGTCTGAATGGCTTTATGTAAAATCTTATCACTCAACGTAAAGGGCATTAATAGTCCAATCAAGAGAAAGAAAATCCTTAGCTATCTTAGCCATGAGCATGCTGATTTAGCGTTTCTTCAGGAAACGCACTTAAACTCTGCTGAAACACTGAAACTCAATGTTAAGCCTTACATGGTGGCTGCCTATTCTCCCGCCGTTTCCAAACGGTGCGGGGTAGCCATTCTGGTTAAGAAATCTTTGCAAGCTACTGTAATTGATACTAGCGCTGACAAGGAGGGTAGATGGGCCCGCGTACATCTTAAGGTTGGAGATAGTGAATTTACATTTATTTGCATTTATGCCCCGAATGTGGACAACCCTGCTTACTATGCAAGTATTGCGCAGTTGGCACAGGCCTCTGCCAATACTCCATTAATACTTGGTGGTGATTTTAATCAAGTGTTAGACCCTCTGATAGATAGACAGCCGCCTAGAACGAGTAGTCCACCCAAGAGTCTTGCTACCCTTACAGCTCTGATGCAAGATCTTGCGCTGGTAGATATATGGAGGCTACTTCACCCCTCCGACTTAGAGTTCACTTTCTTTTCTGCCCCCCATCACTCCCAATCTAGAATAGATTTCTTTCTCATTTCCAAAGCACTGATTTCTCAAGTAGACACGACTAGGACTCATCCTCTCCATATTTCAGATCATGCTGCCATATCTTTATCATTACGTGTCACTGCGCGGGACGATTCTCCCCGAGCTTGGTTTTTTGATAGATCCCTACTGGGTCAAAAAGATTTTCAGGTTGATATAAAGGCCGCTATCCAAGATTATTTTCATTTTAACTCACCCCATGACACAGCGAGCTGGGCTTGGTGGGAGGGTTTTAAAGCATCTATCCGCGCCACTATAACTAGCTATCAAATTCGGCAGGGGAAACAAAGAAAGCAGCATTTACTGACTCTAGAGCAGCAGATACAAGCTGGGGAGCGTCTCCTCACGTCCCGTACTGACCCATGTATTTTACTCCGTTTACAACGCTTGCGTTTTCAATACAATCAGCTTTTGTACACTGCTGCTGTTAAAAATATCGAATCACAACAAGGGTTATATTATCGGGAAAATAATCGTGCTGGCAAATTATTAGCAAATGCCCTAAAAGGTCAAAAAGAAGCCAAGCGTGTTACCGCCCTCCGTAATCCGTCGGGGGGGGGGCTTGGTCACTAAAGATACCGAAATCTTAGAACTCTTTCGTGATTTTTATACTCGGCTTTATCAATCTGAATGTGATTTTGAGCCAGATGTATTTGAACGCTTACTTTCAGGGGTACAAAGACCGACCCTATCTGACGAAGATAGAGTGGCCTTGGACACACCATTTACTGTCTCAGAAATTCATTCTGCTCTCAAGAAATGTGCCTCAGGTCGAGCCGCAGGCCCAGACGGTCTCCCTGCTGAATTCTACAAAACTTTTCACGCTGACTTAGCTCCAGTTTTGAAAATTTATTTTTCTGCTCTGGCCGAGGAGGGTTCTCCTTCTGGGTCCTTTTCCATGGCAAATGTAGTAGTTTTTGAGAAAGAGGGGAGAGACCCGCAACTAACAGCTAATTATCGTCCAATTTCCCTCCTAAACGCGGACTATAAAATATTTGCCACCATTCTCTCTACCCGGCTCTCGGATAGGATGCCTACCTTAATACACCCAGATCAATGCGGTTTCATTCCTGGTAGATCAACTGCCGACAATGCTCGGACTTTATGCCATGTACTGACTACCGCAGTTAATCTTGATCGCCCATTTGTTGGCCTCTCACTTGATGCTGAGAAGGCCTTTGATCGCTTAGAGTGGCCCTTCCTGTTTGCAGTCCTCCGCTGGTACGGATTCGGGGAAGGTTTTCTCCGTTGTCTTCGCACCATGTACGCACAGCCTACAGCCAGTATATGTGCCAATGCTTTAAAGTCTCAGCCTTTTCCCCTTCAACGCGGCACTCGCCAGGGATGCCCACTGTCTCCACTTCTCTTCGATCTTGCACTTGAACCCTTGGCTTTACTAATCCGGCAATCGGAGGAGATTCATGGAGTCCCCTTCACCCATAGGGAAATCAAAATTTCAGCGTATGCTGATGACCTTATGCTTTTTGTCTCTATAGACTCAGTACCGGCTGTCCTAGAGCAAATTGGTAAATACTCACAACTGTCCGGTTATAAGATAAATTGGACCAAGTCGGTAGCCTTTCCATTAAATCCTTTGCTTCATCAGGCAGATATGCAACCCTTCCCCTTTTTATGGCAACCTCGCATGGTCAAATACCTTGGGGTTCACTATTGTTCTCCTTTGGAAGACACTATCTCCTTCAATGCCAAAGACTTAACCTCTAAAGTCCGGGCGCTTACTCACCGCTGGACTCCTTTAACACTTACCTGGTGGGGTCGATTAGAAACCATAAAAATGATGATTGTTCCGAAAGTGAATTATATCTTAGAAATGTTGCCCTGTCTCTTCCCTCGACGTATATAAAGATATAGAGGGCCTTCTGACTAGATACTTGTGGCAAAACAAGACACCTAGGATAGCGAAACATAAGCTGCAAGCAGATAAGGAAAATGGGGGTGTCAGATTCCCTGATTTCCTGAAGTATCATCAATCTTTTCTTCTCAAACAAGGCGCTCGCTGGCTGGAAGATCCAGTACCGAGTAGACCTGTGTGGCTAGACATAGAAGAGGACCTTTGCAAACCGATTCCTCTTACTTTTCTCCCTGGTATGACTCTCCCATCAGACTCCCACTTTCCACCAATGCTTTTAGACACCTTAGGTGCCTTTAATAATCTTATGCACTCTTTAGACTCCCGACTCTGTCCGTTAGACAAGCTCCCACTTTGGTATAACACTCGATTTCGAATACAAAATAAGCCGATGGCGTGGAGCCCCTGGTACACTAGGGGCATTTGGATTCCTAGTCAGTTGTTCCATGAAGGTCGCTGGAAAACGTTTAGTGAATTGCAAATTGAATTTGGTCTCCCAGCGAAACACTATTTTCAGTTGGTGCAACTTCAGCATTGCCTTCGGAGTGCTAAGGTGCTCCCGCCATCGGCCTCCCCTACACAAGGTTGGTTGGAGACTATCCGATCTATCGGTAGTTCACCGGGTGTAGCATCCAATTTTTACAAAACCTTATGTAATGCTATAATTAGAGATACCCCTATAGCGCAGAAAGCATGGGAGAGAGAATTGCATGTGACTTTGACCCCGGAGCAATGGAGCCTTGTCTGGAGTAGAGTAACACGGGTCTCCCGATCCGCCTCACTCACTCAGACACTCTTCTTTCTAGCCCACCGGTGTTTTTACACTCCTGACAGATTAGCCAAATGGAACACTACTCAGGGCAATAGTTGTTGGACATGCCATGCGGCCATTGGTTCACTACCTCATGTTATGTATGAATGCCCCGCACTACAGTATTACTGGCGTCGGGTCTGGGGTCGTATCCAGTCTATTTTGCACTTTCAAGAGCCCCTTTCTTGGAGGATAGTGGGACTTCGCTCAGCTGCGGGGATCCCCTCTCTTCCAAAAACGGCTTACTTCCTTTTGGACTTTATGCTTGGCATTGCTATTTCCCTAATTACGAAATACTGGAAAAATAGCTCTCAGCTGAGCCCCAATGAATGGTGGAATCATGTCTGTCTCTACAGTAAATATGAACAAATACCTCGTATGTTTGCTTCCCCCATTCAGACTCCTCATCATCGGTCTAAATGGAAGATGCTCAATGACTATGTACATTCTGCTCAATGCTCTCATCTGACTGTCTAAACTTGTATATATCTTTGTCCCATGATTATTCTGTATCGCAGATCCTCTTTTGATTGTTTTGATGTATAATCACTGTTGTTTGGAAGCGCTCACATGCTGACATAATCAGCTAGAGAAGAAGCGTGGGGGTGGGGGGTAATTGGGTTTACTTTTCTTTATTGTATACTTGTTTTGTCTCCTTTGGTGTGTTGTTTCTTTTGTCTGTTGCAAAATGAAAATAAAAGTTTAAAAAAAAAAAAAAAAACAGCACTTTGCAAAGTTTTTCTGTGAACATTCCAGAAAAACTCCAGGTACATCAGTGTAAGTGGACTTTGCATCTGTTTTGCAGTAGGGACAAAATCTATGGCAGGCATGAGCAGCATATCTCCAACCCTTTACTCGCTACATTGGCTACCTATTGAGTGGTGGATAAAGTTTAAATTGATGCTTTTAACTTGCAGATTTTTAAGATTGGAAATTCTTTTTTCGGTAGTGGCACAGTTGACATTCTATCAACTGGGGGCGTGCACGTAGCTCCTGGTAATTTGTTCAGTGCACCATCACTACAGATTGCGCAGTTGAAAGAAAACATGCATGCTCTTGTTTCTTATCATAGCTCCAGAATGTTGCAATGGCTTGTCTGATCTTTGAGCAGTGAATTTGATTTGCATAATTTGTGTAAAAATTTGAAAGCTTTAGATTTTTCTATGGCTTTTAACGACAATGTATAATTCATATTTTATTATGAAATTGTTTTGTTATAGTTTGTGTATAATATTTTAAATGTTTTCTTATTCACCTAGATCATATGTGATTGGCAGGATAAAACATGCTTTTAAATAAATACAATGACAACTAAGGATTTCAAAATGAAATTCACAAGTATAGTTGATTGGCTGTGCGCCCCCCCCCCCAACCCCGTCCCATCTTTTTTTAGCATGTGTTAAAATACCCATGCTTGGAAATAGCACTGGTATTGTCACTGGGGAATGAGGGAAAAATGTTATCCCCATGCTAAACATTTTTAGCATGCATGCTAACTTTAAGATAAACATACTGTATGCTAATCACATTCTTACTAAGAGAGTTGCCAAAGTTTGTAACGTGCAGGCTATGGGAAAGGTTTTATAAATGTAAGCAATGGGAAAAGGTATGAGGGAGATATTCAGTGGTGGCAGCTAATGCTAAACTTTAAACCAGGATATTCAATACTGGGACCCTATCCAGCCACCAGCATTGAACATCTAAGTTGACTAGATAGCGCAGAAGCTAACCTGGAAGCGACAATATTCAGCTGCTGTCTTCTGAATATTGCCACTCTCTGGCTATCCTTGTGTGCCACTAGCTAGTTATCCCCAGGTGATGCCTCCGCCCAGCTCCCAGAACGCCCTGATGCTAGCCAGTTAGCATCGGGGTGTTTGCGTGCACTGTTGCGGTATATCAAATAAAATTAACCATGACCATAATCTATGCTGTTTACAATACATTAAAATTAGGAAAATCAAAAAAGAACGCCACTTTTCAGATAGCAATGAGAGCCATGAGGAAAGAGAAATATAACACACACGGACATAGGGTACAGTAAAGACAAACCCAAAGCTGCAACTACCTCAAGGTTGAGTAGGCTGGATGTTGTAAACTATTTTTTGAAATTCCTGAAACTAAGCTCAGTACGAAGAGAGATGGGTAGATTATTCCAAAGTGCTGGGGCCACAGCTGAGAAAACAGTTTTTCGTGTGAACTCATATGTTATCAGTGCCGGGGAAGAGAAATGAAGGCAGAATGGAGGGACCTCACAGGTCTTGAATTGAAGAAAGATGATATATAAAAACTGTTAAACAGGGGCATAGAGGGTAATTATGGAAGAGAGAAAGTCTGGCACAGCATCATGAATGGCTTTGTAAGTGAGGATGAGGGTCATAAATAGAATCCGGCAGTTCATAGGTAGCCAGTGATATTACATGAATAATAATAATGGAGTAATGTGGTCAAACCTCTTTGCATGAGTAAGTAAACAAATGGCCTTATTTTGGAGGGACTAAAGACACTTAAGCTGAAACTGGAGAAGTCCAAGATATGCAATATTACAGTAATTCAATCTAGAAAGCACGATGTGAAGCAGCACGGTGATCTGGATCGGTTTATCGAGGAAAGCTTGTATACGAAGAAAGCGCTGTAAGGCCAGAAAAATGGATTTGGTCACTTGAGATAGTTGAGGGGAGAGGGTTAGAACAGAGTCAAGGATAATACCAAGGTATCAGATGGAGGAATGTAATGATAGTGAGACATCTTCTAAAACTGCAGCCAGAGTAAGACATGATTGGAAACCTGTAAACCAGATGGCCGTTGACTTTGATGGATTTAATTTAAGGGTTATCCTGTAGCCACGACGAGATACCAGCGAAACAGGTGTTGACAGGAGAGAGATCTATGGAACACTCATCAGCAATGAATACAATAAAATGTGAACAGCATATATGTGATATGATATGCCTAAACTCTGTATCAAGGTGACTAAGAGGTTAAAGGAAGATATTGAACAATAGATGGGAAAGAATTGAACCTTGCGGGATGCCACACAGGAAGTCTCAGAATGGAAGTATAATTCTGGATGCGGACATGAAAAGATCTCTTCCATAAGAAAGAGGTGAGCCACGAAAGTAGCAAGAAAGTACTTTAGTGGCGGCACACATGGATATTCAACGGCACTAACTTCCTTAGTGCCGCTGAATATCCCTCTCACCATGATTAATGCGTTAATTGCTTTGAAAGTCCCCCCTCCCCCATGTGCATATTTTCCTCCATGCAGACTTGGTGGAATTTTCAAAGTGAAAGTAAGCTTGTAATCTCCGCTTCAAAAATTACCCATGGAAAACTATGTGCATGCATTTAGCAAGTATAAATTCTCAGAGTAGGTTTGCACAGTTAGAATTCTGTTTGTAAAAGTATGTGTGTAAATGCCAACATTTCCAGTCCTTATTCTTGAGACTATCTCTGCTTCACCTGGGCAAATTGAAATTAGACAGAAAATTTTAGAAAAGCCCATTTCCACCAGTAAAACAATTTATTGGGTAAAGAGCATTTTACTCACCTCAACTGGCTGCCTGAACATTTCCCAACCAGTATGCAGGCAAAAATAGGTTAACTGCGCAGGAAGTGCCTGTTTTTGTCTATTCTATAAACACACATAGCACAAATCCTGCCGAAATTATACCTATGTAGAAAGTGCAGACATGTAGACCTGCTCAGAAGCAGACATAAATGTTAGCACATAAGGGGGCATGTTTACTATTGTGTGCCATTAGTGCAGGGGTTTCATATATGCGCTAAGTACACTACACTAAAGGTTAACATGGAGCCCCACGCTAAAAATCTCTTGCTAACCAGTGAGTGTGCAACAGGGAGAGGACTGGACAGATTAGGGACAGAACGTGGGCATTAACATAAGAACATAATATAAGATATGCCATACTGGGTCAGACCAAGGTCCATCAAGCCCAGTATCCTGTTTCCAACAGTGGCCAATCTAGGTCATACGTACCTAACAGTTTCCCCAAAAGATACAGGTTCCGCAATGCTTGTACTGGGTCAAATATTGATATCCTGGGTCCCTTCTTAATAATGGTTTATGGACCTTTCCTCCAGGAACTTGTCCAAACCTTTTTTAAACCCAGCTACACTACCAGCCTTTACTACATCCTCCGGTAACAAATTCCAGAGTTTGATTACACGTTGAGTGAAGAAATATTTTCTTTTATTAGTTTTAAATAGTTTACCCTGTAGCTTCATTGCATGTCCCCTAGTCTTTCTATATTCTGATAACGTAAACAATCGATCTACGTTTACCCGTTCCACTCCGTTCACCAATTTATAGACTTCTATCATATCTCCCCTCAGCCGTCTCTTTTCCAGGTTAAAGAGCCCTAACCTTTTTAGTCTCTCTTCATAAGGGTATCCTTCCATTCCCTTTACCATTTTGGTGGCTCTTCTCTGAACCTTTTCTAATAACGCTATATCCTTTTTAAGATACGGCGACCAGAATTGCACACAATATTCAAGGTGCGGTCTCACCATGGAACGATATAGAGGCATTATAATATTTTTGTTTTATTTTCCATTCCTTTCCTTATCATACCTAGCATTCTATTTGCTCTCTTGGCCGCCGCTGCACACTGGGCCGAGGGTTTTAACATGCTATCCACAATGACGCCTAAATCTTTTTCCTGGGTGGTGGTTCCTAATGTGGAACCTTGCATCGTGTAACCATAGTTTGGGTTGTTCTTCCCTAGGTGCATAACTTTGCACTTGTCCACATTAAATTTCATCTGCCATTTTGATGCCCAGTCTTCCAATTTATCAACATCCTCTTGCAATTTTCCACAATCCTCTTGGGTTTTAACAACTTTAAATAGTTTTGTGTCATCTGCAAATTTGATAACCTCACTCGTTATTCCACTTTCCAGGTCATTTATGAATATGTCAAAAAGCAGCGGACCCAGAACAGATCCCTGGGGTACACCACTATTCACTTTTCTCCATTGGGAAAATTGGCCATTTAGCCCAACCCTCTGCTTTCTATATTTTAACCAGTTCTTGATCCACAGTAGTACACTGCCTCCTATCCCATGACTCTTTAGTTTTGCCAAAAGTCTCTGATGAGGGAACTTGTCAAAGGCTTTCTGAAAGTCCAGATACACTATATCAACCGACTCACCTTTGTCCACCTGTTTATTCACACTTTCAAAAAAACATAATAGATTAGTAAGACAAGATCTTCCTTGTCTAAAACCATGTTGGTTGTCTCCCATTAGGCCATGACTTATCTACATGCTGAGTAATTTTATTCTTTATGATGGTTTCTACCATTTTTCCCGGTACTGACGTGAGGCTCACTGGTCTGTAGTTTCCCGGATCACCCCTGGAACCCTTTTTAAAAATTGGCATTACATTGGCGATCCTCCAATCTTCAGGTATTACAGATGATTTTAATGAAAATTCACAGATTACTAATAGCAGGTCTGCAATCTCATATTTCAGTTCTTTCAACACCCTTGGATGTATACCATCCGGCCCAGGTGATTTGCTACTCCTCAGTTTAATGGTGCATTGCAATTAGTGTGGGTATTTTGGGTGTGCACTAACTGCTCTTGTTGCTGTTAGTGTGGGTGCACTTAACGCCACTTCAATGGATAGCATTAAGTGCACCTGTATGTAGTAAAAGCTGTTAGTGTAGCTGGGTTTAAAAAAGGTTTGGAGAAGTTCCTGGAGGAAAGGTCCATAAACCATTATTAAAAGGGACCCAGAATATCACTGCTTGACCCAATATAAGCATTGAGGAACCTGTGTCTTTTGGGGAAACTGCTAGATACTTATGACCTAGATTGGCCACTGTTGGAAACAGGATACTGGGCTTGATGGACCTTGGTCTGTTCCAGTATGTCATATCTTATGTTCTGGTTAGCATGGTGCTGCATGTTAGCAAAGCACTAATGGCAAGGGGATGGACACACATGCCCCCTAAAGTCAGTACAAGCCTCCACACTAATTTTGCCCCTCAAACATACGCTACCAGCTCACTTTATAGTAGACACGCCCAAAGTATGTTCGTAACGCATATTATATAATATATGAATGTAAATTGTGACTCCACCCATGCTCCATCCAAAGTTTGCCTCTGAGCATGCCTACTCTACTAATACAAGCTTGCTTATGTTGTGCATACTTTTAGACATGGCCTAACTTTATAAGAGTGGTTTTATGCATGAAAAAAATGTATAAAATTACCTCTCTATAGTCCAACAACACAAGACCGTACCGAGCCCTGTGCGAGTAGTGTGGCCGCACAGGGTGCAAAGACTTAAGGGGTGCATTTCGGCTCTCTGCCGTTGCCTGCCACCGCCACTTTAGTGGCAGAGAGCTGAAATGCATGCCTTAAGTCTTCTCGCCAGCACACTAAGCAGGTCTGGTCTCTCCGGGAGGGTCCAGACCTTTTTAGTGTGCCGGCGAATTGCACATCGGGTGTGCACCTCTTCTCTCCCCCCTCCCCATAAAGTGGCTAGATGGAGGTGCGGGAGGGGAGAGGGCGCTTTTCACCATCGGTATGGACCTGCAACAACATGTATACTTTTACTCAAATTTTAGGACAGTTGTGCCATTCATGGGATAGGGGCAGCCACTGTAAACATGAGTATATTTTCAAAATTATGTTTGCTTTTTTTATTTGACGAAAGTTATGAAGCAAAATGTTATGCAGGTGCATTGAAAATTGCCCCTAAATGTTTAGTATGCATGCTATTGAGAAATCAGCAATTGACTACTAATATCTCATGGGTGTTATGCTATTTACAGTACATCTGGGCACTGTTTTATCCATGCACAATGCAGCTTAACATAAGAACATAAGATATGCCATACTGGGTCAGACCAAGGTCCATCAAGCCCAGTATTCTGTTTCCAACAATGGCCAATCTAGGTCATATGTACCTAGCAGTTTCCCCAAGAGACACAAGTTCCACAATGCTTGTACTGGGTCAAGCATTGATATCTTCGGTCCCTTCTTAATAATTTTTATTTATTTATTTATTTTATAACTTTTATATACCGCGCTATTTGTTATCAGTGCGGTTTACATACAACAAGGGTGCACAGTCAGAAGTCTGTTCTGTGCTTACATTGTAACAGGAGTTTAAACTTGGAACATACATTGTAACAGGAGCATAAACTTGGAGCAACAGGGGAACTAAAAACATATGTACAAAATATAATTAGATTTGGTTATAATGGTTTATGGACCTTTCCTCCAGGAACTTGTCCAAACCTTTTTTAAACCCAGCTACACTAACAGCCTTTACTACATCCTCCGGTAACAAATTCCAGAGTTTGATTACACGTTGAGTGAAAAAATATTTTCTTTTATTAGTCTTAAATAGTTTACCATGTAGCTTCATTGCATGTCCCCTAGTCTTTCTATATTCTGATAACGTAAACAATCGATCTACGTTTACCCGTTCCACTCCGTTCATTAATTTATAGACTTCTATCATATCTCCCCTCAGCCGTCTCTTTTCCAGGTTAAAGAGCCCTAACCTTTTTAGCCTTTCTTCATAGGAGTATCCTTCCATCCCCTTTACCATTTTGGTGGCTCTTCTCTGAACCTTTTCTAAAATCGCTATATCCTTTTTAAGATACGGCGACCAGAATTGCACACAATATTCAAGGTGCGGTCTCACCATGGAGCGATATAGAAGCATTATAATATCTTTTGTTTTATTTTCCATTCCTTTCCTTATCATACCTAGCATTCTATTTGCTCTCTTGGCCGCCGCTGCACACTGGGCCGAGGGTTTAACATGGTATCCACAATGACCCCTAAATCTTTTTCCTGGGTGGTGGTTCCTAATGTGGAACCTTGCATCGTGTAACCATAGTTTGGGTTGTTCTTCCCTAGGTGCATAACCTTGCACTTGTCCACATTAAATTTCATCTGCCATTTTGATGCCCAGTCTTCCAATTTATCAAGATCCTCTTGCAGTTTTCCACAATCCTCTTGGGTTTTAACAACTTTAAATAGTTTTGTGTCATCTGCAAATTTGATAACCTCACTCGTTATTCCACTTTCCAGGTCATTTATGAATATGTCAAAAAGCAGCGGACCCAGCACAGATCCCTGGGGTACACCACTATTCACCTTTCTCCATTGGGAAAATTGGCCATTTAGCCCTACCCTTTGCTTTCTATCTTTTAACCAGTTCCTGATCCACAATAGTACACTGCCTCCTATCCCATGACTCTTTAGTTTTGCCAAAAGTCTCTGATGAGGGACCTTGTCAAAGGCTTTCTGAAAGTCCAGATACACAATATCAACTGACTCACCTTTGTCCACCAGCTTTTCTCCCAGCACGTCCCACTCTTTCCAAAAACAAATGAAAGGAAGGCTAGCACATGGTTTGGTTAACAGTGCTATCTAGAGATAGGGGAGAGCAACTGAATTGAAATGTGGAGGCAGAGAATCATATGATACATAAGGAAATATCAGAAAAGTGCTAAGTGTAGCATGTAGTGGGAAGAGTTCTCTTTAAAACACAGGACAGACAGCAGTAAAGGGAAAACAAAAACAGCTTTAATGATGTCCCAGCTTGTTAAACCTCCACAAGCTGGTTCTCCCGGCCCTTCCTCCAGCCCCAGTTAAAGTTCCTACCTCAGAACTCCATTATATGTCTTGCCTTGGAAGGACTTCTGACTCCACAAGCCTCTCTCCCTTCTGCAGTCTGCTGAGTTCTTAATCTCTCCCTGTAATCCATGCCCTCCCAAGCTTGAACTCTGGGGCTGCAGACTCTCTTAAAGGGGACTGTTGATAATCTCTTTGAAGAGTGACTGGTAGCATTCTACATACCCCATTAAAACAGGGTCATTTTTTTAAAGTCGCACCTAGTTAACTCTCATTTCCATGCATGTATTTTACTCCCATTTTGTAAAGTCTAGTACGTATGTACTTGAGTTTATAAAATACTAGTGTAAGTGGCAGAGAGCACACCTTAAATTAAGGCGTGATCACTTACACCAGCTCTAGAGCTGACATAAATGACCACACTTATTTTTGCAAGTGCACATACAGAATTTTATATTTTATTCATATTCTCATCAGGGTGCTTGTTGGCAGTCCCGGCATTACTGCAGACAAATTGCATGCTTTTAATCTTGATAGTACTTATAAGAGGTCATTTACTCACGTAAGTGGCCACATTTGCATGTAAATAACTAAGATACCAGCATTTATATACATGGTTGGTCCCTAAAACTAGGCGACTCCTTATAAATTTACCCCCCCCCCCCAATTGGCTTAAGAACATAAGATATGCCATACTGGGTCAGACCAAAGGTCCATCAAGTCCAGTATCCAGTTTCCAACAGTGGTCAATGTAGCTCACAAGTACCTGGCAGCTTCCCAAAAAGACACACAGGTTCCATAATGCTTGTATTGGGGCAAGCAGTGGATTACCTGGGTCCTCTTTAATAATGATTTATGGACCTTTCCTCCAGGAACTTGTCCAAACCTTTTTTAAACCCATCTATACTAACAGCTTTTACTACATTCTTTGGCGACCAGAATCGCACATAATATTCAATATGTGGTTGCACAATGGAATGATAAAGAGGCATTTTAATATCCTTTGTTTTATTCTCCATTCCTTTCCTTATGATTCCTAGCATTGTATTTGCCTTCTTGACCGTTGCTGCACACTGGGTGGAAGGTTTCAACGTGTTATCCATGATGACGCCAAAATCTTTTTCCTGGGTGGTGGTTCCTAATGTGGAACCTTGCATCATGTACCATTGTTTAGGTTGTTCTTTCCTGGGTGCATAACTTTTGCACTTGTCCACATTAAATTTCATCTGCCATTTGAACGTCTAGTCTTCCAATTTATCAAGGTCCTCTTGCAATTTTTTCGCAATCCTCTTGCATTTTAGTGACTTTCAATAATTCTGTGTTATTGGCAAATTTGACTAACTCACTCGTTATGGGAATTTACAAATAAGTTTAAAAATAGCGAACACAGCACAGATCCCTTGGGTACTCCACTATTCACCTTTCTCCATTGGGAAAATTGGCCATTCAGCCCTACCCTCTGCTTTCTATATTTCAACCAGTTCCTCATCCACAATACTATCCTGCCTCCCATCCCATGACTTTTTAACTTCATCAAGAGTCTCTCACAAAGGCTTTTGGAAAATCCAGATACACTATGTCGACCGGCTCACCTTTGTCTACCTGTTTATTCACACCTTCAAAAAATATAAGAGCATAAGATATGCCATACTGGGTCAGACCAAGGTCCATCAAGCCCAGTATCCTGTTTCCAACAGTGGCCAATCTAGGCCATACGTACCTAGCAGTTACCCCAAAAGACACAGGTCCCACAGTGCTTGTATTAGGTCAAGCATTGATATCCTGGGTCCCTTCTTAATAATGGTTTATGGACATTTCCTCCAGGAACTTGTCCAAACCTTTTTTAAACCCAGCTATACTAGCAGCCTTTACTATATCCTCCGGTAACAAATTCCAGAGTTTGATTACACGTTGAGTGAAAAAATATTTTCTTTTATTAGTCTTAAATAGTTTACCCTGTAGCTTCATTGCATGTCCCCTAGTCTTTCTATATTCTGATAACATAAACAATCAATCTACGTTTATCCGTTCCACTCCGTTCATTAATTTATAGACTTCTGTCATATCTCCCCTCAGCCGTCTCTTTTCCAGGTTAAAGAGCCCTAACCTTTTTAGCCTTTCTTCATAGGGGTTTCCCTCCATCCCCTTTACCATTTTGGTGTCTCTTCTCGGAACCTTTTCTAATAACGCTATATCCTTTTTAAGATACAGCGACCAGAATTGCACACAATATTCAAGGTTTCGGTCTCACCATGGAACAATATAGAGGCATTATAATATCCTTTGTTTGATTTTCCATTCCTTTCCTTATGATACCTAGCATTCTATTTGCTCTCTTGGCTGCTGCTGCACACTCGACCGAGGGTTTTAACATGTTATCCACAATGATGCCTAAATCTTTTTCCTGGGTGGTGGTTCCTAATATGGAACCTTGCATTGTGTAACCATAGTTTGGGTTGTTCTTCCCTAGGTGCATAACTTTACACTTGTCCACATTAAATTTCATCTGCCATTTTGATGCCCAGTCTTCCAATTTATCCAGATCCTCTTGCAATTTTCTACCATCCTCTTGGGTTTTAACAACTTTAAATAGTTTTGTGTCACCTGCAAATTTGATAACCTCACTCATTATTCCCTATTCCAGGTCATTTATGAATATGTCAAAGCAGCGGACCCAGCACAGGTCCCTGGGGTACACCACTATTTACCTTTCTCCATTGGGAAAATTGGCCTTTTAGCCCTACCCTCTGCTTTCTATCTTTTAACCAGTTCCTGAACCACAATAGTACACTGCCTCCTATCCCATGACTCTTTAGTTTTGCCAAAAGTCTCTGATGAGGGACCTTGTCAAAGGCTTTCTGAAAGTCCAAATACACTATATCAACCGACTCACCTTTCTCTTCCTGTTTATTCACACCTTCAAAAAAACATAACAGATTAGTAAGACAAGATCTTCCTGGTCTAAAGCCATGTTGGCTGTCTCCCATTAAGCCATGACTATCTACATGTTCAGCAATTTTCTTCTTTATGATGGTTTCTACCATTTTTCCCAGTACTGACGTCGGGCTCACCGGTCTGTAGTTTCCTGGATCACCCCTGGAACCCTTTTTAAAAATTGGTGTTACGTTCGCCATCTTCCAATCTTCAGGTATTACAGATGATTTTAATGATAGTTCACAGATTAATAATAGCAGGTCTGCAATCTCACATTTCAGTTCTTTCAACACCCTTGGATGTATATCATCCAGCCCAGGTGATTTGCTACTCTTCAGTTTATCTAATAGTTGTAATACATCTTGCCGATGTATCGATATTTCCTTCAATTCTTCCGCACCTTTAAAATCTACTTTAGTCATGGGTAACATCC
Source organism: Ichthyophis bannanicus (assembly GCA_033557465.1). Taxonomy (NCBI): domain Eukaryota; kingdom Metazoa; phylum Chordata; class Amphibia; order Gymnophiona; family Ichthyophiidae; genus Ichthyophis; species Ichthyophis bannanicus. The sequence continues at coordinate 186,968,374 of CM066038.1, read as the reverse complement.
CTACAAGACCTTCCTTGGCTAAAGCCATGACTATCTATATTTTCTTTATATTAGTTTCTACTATTTTGCCCAGTACCAATATCAGGCTCATCGGTCTGTAGTTTCCCCAGATCAACCCTGGATACCTTTTTGAAAATTGGTGTTACATTGACTATTAGCCAATCTTCAGGTACTACAGATGATTTTAATGATAGTTCACATATTACTAATAGTAGGTTTGCAATCTCATATTTCAGTTCTTTAAACACCCTCAGGTGTATACCATCTGGTCCAGATGTTTTGATACTGTTTAGTTTATCAAATAGTTGTAATATATCTTCCCGGTTTATCAATATTTCTTTCAATTCTTCCAATGCATCACCTTTAAATACCGTTTTAGTCATGGTTAACTTCCCTAAATCTTCTTCAGTAAAGACAAAACAAAGAATTCATTCAGGGCCCGATTCCATCCTGCACATAGATCCCCTCTGAAACTCAGAGGGGATAGCAATTCTGATCCTGTGGGCCACGTCTGTCCCCGCGGGATCAGAATTGCAAACAGTCCTGCACATGCAGGCCAGGACTGTGATTCATTCTGGTCTGCACGTGCAGGACTGCCCCCAGCTAACTCAATAGAGGCTTCTCAATGGAGACGTGGTGCCATGGCGGCATGTTGCCATGGCACCGCAGCTCCATTGAAGATCCACGATGCCGGGTGCATGAAAAAGGGGTTTATTCCCCACAGCCTAACTTCCGATCTGGCCTCCTAAGGACAGGGTCGGGCTGCTGGGAATGTCCCTTGGGCCCCCCTTGCCCCATACGCGTCCCGGCATTAAAATTAAGACATGTCCAAGGAAGTTATTCCACCTCGGAGGTAGAATAACTTCCCTGCACATGTCGCTTGCCCTGGACATACAGGGTCGGCATTAGAATCGGCCTTGTATGTCCAGGACCAGGAACCGCCTACTGCCAGCCCAGACTCCGCCCCCGGGCCACCCATTCCCTGCCCCCATCTAACTTCCCTGCACAACCAGTGGGGAAGTTAGTCAGGGCAGGAGCCGGCACAAATAGTGGGGATGGACGTCCATCCCTGCTATTCGTAGCACAAAATAACCCCCTCAGTCTCTCCGCTATGGCCTTGTCCCTTCTTAGTGCTCCTTTTACCCCTCTGACATCTAAATGATCACAGGTTTTTTTGCTACGAACGTACTTGAAAAAGTATTATGTGTTTTTGCTTCAACAGCAAGCTTCTTCTCAAATTCTCTCTTTACCTTATCAATGCCTTGCATCTAACTTGCCAGTGCTTATGTTTCCAGTTTTCATCATATGGCTCCTTTATTCCATTTCCTGAAAGATGATTGTTTGGCTACAGCAGCCTCTCTGACCTTGCGTTTAAACCATGCTGGCTGTTTTTTGGACTTCCTTCAGCCTTTCTTAAAACATGGAATACAGCTGGTCTAGGCTTCCAAAATAGTATTTTTAAACAATGCCCAAGCTTGATGTAAATCTTTAACCTTTGCAGCTGCTGCTTTTAGTTTTTTCTTAACTATTTTCCTTATTTTATCATAGTCTCCCTTTTGAAAGTTAAAAGGCATTACTGTGGATTTCCATGCCGTCCTTCCTCCATTTATGAAATCAAATGCAATCATGCTATAATCACCAATGCCAAGTGGCCCCAACACCCTTATCTCTTGCACCAGATCTTGTGTACCGCTAAGCACTAGGTTCAAAATGGCTTCCCCTCTTGGCAGTTCATGAATAAGATGCTCCAAGTAGCAGTCATTTATTTCATCTAGAAACTTTATCTCTCTAGCATGTCCTACCATGACATTGTCCCAATCGATACCGCGGTAATTGAAATCATCCATTTTTATTACTGTTTTGTAACTGATTTCTTCGAGCATTTCATCATCCATTTGTTCATTCTGGCCAGGTAGTCTGTAGTACACCCCCACTGCCATCGCCTCCCCCTTTTAACATGGAATTTCAATCCATAGAAAGTTGACCGTGTATTTTGTTTTTTGCAACACTTTAATCCTGTGTGACTCAATGCGCGATCTAACACAGAGCACAACCCCTTCACCAATTTGATGTACTCTATCATTGTGATATAATTTGTACCCAGGTATCACATTGTCCCACTGGTTGTCTGTCTTCCACCTGATCTCTGAGATACCTGTCATATCTAACCTCTCATTTAGTGCTATATATTCTAACTCTCCTATCTTATTTTTTAGACTTCTAGCATTTGCATACAAGCATTTTAGAAGTTGTATTTTATTCATATTAATTTGGTTATTGGTATGCAGGGGTAATTTGGAATCTTTAAGCTCTGTCTGCTCTGTACTTAAAGGCATTTGGGTTATTTTTGTCTTTACTGGAACCTCTCTGTTGATATGCCCTAACTTCAATCTTTTGCTAGTATCCTTCACAGATACATCGTTCTGAACCATGCGCTCTTGGGCGACTGTCTGCTTTCCCTTATTTTCTAGTTTAAAAACTGCTCTATCTCCTTTTCAAAAGTTAATGTCAGTAGCCTGGTCCCATCCTGGTTAAGGTGGAGCCCTTCTCTTAGGAAAAGTCCTTCCTTCCCCCAAAATGTTCCCCAGTTCCTAACATACCTATTTCACTGCATATTGATTTTAAACTTTTAAGCGGTGAATTAGAGGGTGCAATATCAGTCGATGAAAAATACAGTAATTATTACACGATAAAGCAGTTTCTCCAGTCTAATGTTTTGGTATCAAACTTGACATTGCACCATAATAATATACATTTGTATAACATTCATAGTAAGACAAATGATTTGAGAAAAAAATCCATCCTGAAAATAAATGTGACATTTTATTTTTCAGTAGCACTACCATATGTCTTGCATATATCCTGATCTATTGTCATGATGTTCACTCTGCTAAGCTACCACAATTACTATTACTTTATTCAACCTTGTGGAAACACATTTTATCATGCAGCGGAGTCTATTATTTTCTCACCACCTACTCCCTTCTCTGTATTGTCAGCACAAAACACTATAAATAAGTGAAAATGTAAATGTTTTGTTGCATCAGAAAATTTTGGAAATGAAAAGCAGATATATGGAGATATTCAGCAGTGGTGGCCAGTTATTATTATTATTATTATTTAACTAGGCTTATATGCCGCTTTTCTACCAGTCAAAGCAGTGTACATTCAGGTACTGTATATATATTTTTCCCATAACCCCAAAGGGCTCATAATCTGATTTTTTTTTTAACCTGAGGCAATGGAGGCTTAAGTGGCTTGCCCAAGACCACAAGGAGGACCTGAAGGACTAGAAACCCAAGTCTTTCTGGCCCAAGGTTGCTGTCCTCTAGCCCCAACCACTGGGCCACTCCGCCCTCCCCAGTGCATTTAAAGTGGCTGGCCATCACTGCTTTACATTTACCCGAATATTCAATGCCAGAATCATATCTGACCATCGGCAATGAATATCAGGGCTGCTCGAATAGCGTTTTTTAGCTAACCATGCAACAGTGATCCAAGATGGCCGCATAGACTTCTGCTCCGCTGGGCTGTTTCCTCAATATGCCTAAAAGGAAAGGGAAGACCCATCTAAAGCCCTCGAAGCTGGGAGCCTCCTTACCTTTGGTTGCCTCAGGTCGGTTGGATCTGCATTTGTCCCAGGGGAGTCAGCGAAGTGAGGCCGGTGGATTGTCTGGTTTGACGATGCTGGGGCTGGAGAGCTCCAAAAAAGCTTGTTGGTCACAAAGCTTGTTGGTCACAAAGCTTGTTGGTTACAAAGCTTGTTGTAAGATCCAATAAAGCAAAAAGACTCACTCTAGTAGAACACAAACTGCTCCATAACTCTTAACAACAAAATGATTGTTTCCACTCACAAAAATAGAAAAATAAATGTATATCGTGGCTAGCAAGGTCTCAGCTTCCAGGGGCAATGGCAAAAACGATCAAGAATCAAGTCGAGATCATGCCACAAACACAAGCCCAATAACATCAAGGACCTGCTGCCACTTCTTATTACAAAGCAAACTGCATCAACACCCAAGGTAACACTTAACTTAAAAAAATAGAAGGGTTGATCGCAAGCTGCTTCCCCGACGTTACTGCAGAGCTCTAATACGTTTCGCGAGTAATCTCGCTGCATCAGGGGAAATCACTACAAAACAGGAAACAAACATTCAGAAACAAACCTTACAAAAACAGGAACAAAAGTAACCCACTAACCCAAACCAGCACATAAAACAAAGAAATGCTACTTACTGCGAATGGCAGCCAAACTAGCTCCTGAACATTGCTTCACAAAAACGCCGTGCATGCTCAGTCAACTAAAAAACAACCTGTTCCTGTTTTTGGAAGGTTTGTTTCTGAATGTTTGTTTCCTGTTTTGTGACGGGAATTTTACTGTTGGATTCTTCTGCAGAGGATCCATTGACTTTTGAGCCGGAGTTTACTTTTTATTTCTGTTTGGAGAAGCCTGCTGTTATTCCCCTCATTTCAGTTTGGATGGCCATTTCTTCTCTGGGTAATGTTTTGGTGCAGCAATCTAATAAGTTAGCCTCTCAAATTATTAAAAATGCTGCTTCAGTGATGGATATTAGCAGTGAAATAGTGTGGGTTAAGGAATAGGTTCAGACTTTGCAGTTGGAGAGCCTAAAGCATGACAATTATTACTCTTCAATTGTTAAAGATGTTTCTGCAATCAAAATTAAGTCGGAACTTTTGGAAAATCAGTTTCGCTCCTCCAACCTTTGCTTGGTGAATTTTCCTCACTCTACTTTCATTACTGCAAGAGATATGTTAAGACGTTATATGATTGAGACATTGGGTATTTCTTCAGAGTCTTTGCTCCCTTTATCTAAGGTGTACTATGTGCCCACTGGTACTATGGGTGCTACTGGTTCTCAGCAGACCTCTTCCCCAGGCGATTTGCCTATGGATGTGTTGAATGTTTCAGAGTTGTTGGAGACATCTCTCTCTCTGAGGCTAATGTCTTTCCAGCTACAATGTTGATTACCTTTGCATTGCCCACTGATTAAGAGATGTTTTTTCAAGTTATATTTTCTCCTCTATTGTCTCTTAGTAATAACTAGGGCTTCTGATTGTAGGTTTCAATCGACAAACACCAATAAGACACCCACAATCTAAAAAATTCAAAAAGGTGTTTCTTACACTGGAAGAACTCTACTTTCCTTATTTACTTGATATTTGATATACTACTATTCAGAATTAAAACATAACATCAGAGTGGTTTACAAAAGGAAATTAAATTGGCTACAAAAATCGACCGTAAAGCAAAATAGTGACAAAAAGAGAAAGGAATTAGACAAGGCCACAGGAGGAGGGGGATAAAGCAATAGCATATCAAAATACCTAAAGATATAACATATCAACACACAACAGGAGAAGAACGGATATAGCTAGCCTAAGGCCAGAACCATGAATGACCAGCAAAAACCGCTCAAAGAGCCATATCTTGATCCTGGGCTTAAATTTCAGATACGAATTGCTTCCCACAAAACTGCTGGTGAAGGATTCCAAAGCGAGGGGCAAGACAAGAAAAAAAGAATTGATGGGAAGCCTCTAATTTTAAATTTGTTGCTGAAGGAATTACCAGAAGATTGGATTCAGAAGATTTTAAAGGGCAAAAAGGGCAATAGGGGATAAGAACAGATTCTAGATAGTCTGGATCACCAAAATAAAAAGTACAATGGGTCAACTACAATAATTCTGCTTGTAACCCTCAGCCAACCCTGGTCAATAGTTAGGGATGAAACATGATGTGGTTTTTTTTTTTTTAGCATTGTAGAACAACTTTACAGCCATATTTTGGAAAAGCTGGGCTATGATACAGATGAATGAATGGTGGTTAGGGCAATAGCCGTGGGACCAGAAAGACCAGCGTTCAAATTCCACTGGCACTCCTTGTGGCCTTGGGCAAGTCACTTAACTCTACACTGCCTCAGGTACCAACTTAATTATAAACCATCTGGGGACAGGGAATTAACTACTTTGCCTTAATGTAACTTGCTTTGACCTACTATTGGAAAGGTATGAGTTACATATTAATAAAAAAATATCAAATAGTAGAGAATTCCAATGTATTAATAACTTAAGCATGAATTAATGTTCTGAGTGTTCTAGAGTATAAGAAAGGGTACAGTACCGAGAATGCATGGTATAAAGAGAAGCATCACCCTTCTTCTGTTAAACACATGGCCTCCAACTTTAATGGGCTCAACTTCAATTTACGAGATACAAGTCAATCATATTTTCTAGGCAACATTTTACATTATATTAGAAGACAACATTCCAGTAATTGCTTGCAATTAGTACTTGAATGTCATCCACATATAAATAAATGCTCATACCCAAATTATGTATGAGTGGTTAGAGAAGCCAAGAAGATGTTAAATGAGATCAGAGCCAGAATGGAACCCTATGGTACCTCAAAAGACGAAGGATGGGCTGATGAAGGATCATTCCCAATCTGAACATCAAAGGTACAGAAATACAACAAAAAGCAATTAGGAGTGGACCCAGCCAAGCCAACTTCAACTAGTTTAGCTGGAAAGTGTGAGTGGGCAACGAACTGTGCTCGGATGAAATTGCATCAGAAGAACATCTTTACCAGCATATAAATAAAATTATATTAATCATAGTACTACAGCAGACTCGGTACTGTGGTCTTACCTGAATCCTGACTGCTTAGGATGAAAAGTATTTTTAGATTTGCAATAACTACCACTTTTTCAGTCAACTTAGCCACAAAGGGCAAGTTTGAAATGAGACAATAATTGCTTGGCAATACTAAAGCACATTTTGAATAGGACAATGCGATCAGATTGGAGATGTCGAGGTCAGGACGTACTCAAGTTTTGATGGTTATTTTAGGGACCGTTCTGCTAAAGGTGCAGCCACTTTTAAAATACATATCCATGTGCGGTGGGAGGAGCCATGGGAAAAATTGATGAAGGGAACCCAACAATACATGTTAGTACCATAATTTTACAATGAGCACATGTAAATATAGGCATTTACACATGTATCTAAGCCACTTCGCAAACTGAGAAGTGAAGATGTTACTCTCACCTACAAAGGACTCCATCTTTAAATCACGTCATTTTAGAAGGAGAAATAAACATTGAGGGATTAAAGGAGATATTAAAGGGGAGCTAGCAGAACATTTTTTTTTTTTGGCATACCTGTTTGTGTCAGGGAACAGGTGTAAATCTGGACGTTGGCAATTTTGAGCTTGCACTATGAAATGGAGAATGCATGCCAAGACCACAAGCCCAATATATCCCTCACCCCAGTTGACTACTTTCAGTGTCGTATGTTCATCCATGTGTAAAATTAATCTTTTCTAAGATGGCCATTTACATGTGGATGCAATTTACATATGTAACTAGTCATATTGACGTATGTAAATCTTAAATACAGCTTCTAAAATAACCCTCTAAGGATCCAAATTAGCCTTTTTTTTAAATAGAGGCCTGATTATTAACTCCTTCCATCTGCAAGAACTGCCCCTTCACTTAAGCTGTCATTAACCGGATTCAATAAAGGAAGGAGAGAAAAACCAGAGTCTCTAAAAGTGGACAAAGTGGAACTAATGATGTGGTTGAAAACTACAGACCGGTTAGTTTAACCTTGGTGATGAGTAAATTATTGGAAACTCTGCTGAAAGAGAAAATAGTGAGGTTTCTGGAGTCCAACGGATTACTGGATCAGAGGCACCATAGATTCACCAGGGGTAGGTCTTGTCAGACAAATCTGATTGATTTCTTTGACAGGGTGACAAGGGAGTTGGACTGAGGGAGACCCCTAGATGTGGTGTATTTAAACTTCAGTAACGAATTTGACACTTTTCCATCCAAAGTCATCCCTGTCCATGGAATGAGGTTTCCTAGAGCATATGATGTTAGGAGAGTTGACAGTACTGACAGGGCTGATATTCATTTAAAAAAAACTGAGATGATAGGACTATGACAAAGGGAGGTAGAGAGAGACCCCATCATAATTATAAAAAAACAGGATGCAATCAGTGACCTTTGGAATCAGTAAGAGAAGATGATAACAAAGAGGGACCTGAATTGGTCATACATGAGAGAAGTTCTTGCTCAGGTCAAACTTGTCTTGTATCCTAAAACTATATCCTCTAGGAAATTTCATTCCCTGGACAGACAGGCCTTTGGATGGGAATGAATATCTTTTCTCATCCTGGCATTAGAGAGAAAAAGCATCTATTTGGAACTTGACCCTTATTAGCGCCCTTGATATAAAGTGAGGGATACATCATGGGGGTTATTTTAGAAGCCCTATTTGTGTTTTGGACATCTGAAAATGGGCATGCGGATGTCCAAAATACAGAGATTTCCCTAGAGTAATTTTAGTAGCCGGGTCTGTGGATGTTCCCAGAGCGAGAGCATCAAAGTTGGAATCGGGGCATGGTGTAGGTGTGGCCAAGACATTCCCAAGAACATAGGCAACCTCGCATGATTTCAGAAATGTCCTAAGCCTTGTCAAAGATTATACATGCTCCAGTCATGAATAGGCATCTGAAAAGTGCTCATTTTGTCAGGCAAACATCTAGAGGTTATGGAGAAGGAGATAATGAACACTGATCGGGAGTGCCGCTGGATGTCCCCGTATGCATCCTTGCTTGAGATAGATGTCCTTGCCCCACTGTTTCATATGAGAACATCTATATGGATGCTTTCAAGGGCTTCTATGTTTCTAAAATTGGGCCAAAATATAGACGTCCCCAGTGTTTTTCTGCATGTTCTGTCCTGGATATCTAAGAATGCACTTGGACGCTTTTCCTAAAATGCCACATCACAGGCAGTTTGGGGTGGACATGGAGGGGGCAATGCCTCCCCCTAAATGTTACAGCAGATAATGCTGAATTATGCTGACTACCAGAGTAACCAGGTACACTACACCAATGGTATACAATTTAGGGTGGTCCATTGCCATAGGGGGAAAAAAAAGTAGGAATTTCTTTGCTCCCTGGCCTGATTCTGGTTCCATTTATGTAGAAAACAATGTGTGCAAAGTTTGAAGCCAATCAAATAATATTTAGGGGTGGCTCAAGGTCCCTATCTATCAGGCCCCTGGATCCCCCCCAGGGTTCGTCAGACCACTGGGTATTATCCGCTCATAGATGGGGGTATCATGCTTGCCAAGCACTCAATGTGGTCCAGATGCTAGTAAGGACTTTGACGATCTGGGGAACATCTTACGGTGTTGCGAGACAACACCCAGAAGGAACTGGAGTTGCTCTTCTTTTGTGGTGTGTCGGCCGTTGAACTCCTCAATGAGTTTGACCCCTCGCTCAGCCACATCGTTGATCACTGGAAGATTTTTTACTTTCTTCAGACCGTCTTTGAATGATGCATTCTCTTCCCAGTCTTCTGGGTCTGCATTAAGAAAATCACTGTTGATGTCGAGGTGTTTCAGGAAACGTATTGACTTGCGAGTTGCAAAAGATTCAAGTGGTGGAATCATGGAACTCTTCAATTCGACCCGCTTTGGGGGATCTTCGTCTTTGTCATCATCCTCATCGCTTTCATCTGATTCTGCTGGGATCATGGCCGACACTATGGCCCGCTTTGTCGGTGCTGAAACAGCTTCATCGAACAGTGACAGTGCCACAAGCTCCTCTGACACATACCACAGATGCTGTTGCAGTTTGTCTCTGGCCACTCTTCCAACACGGTCATTGTGGTAAGAGTGTAGTTTCTTCAGCATCTCCAAATCTGTTCGAGGAGCAACTGTGGCATCAGGGGCAGAAAACCAGGCTTCCATATGAATCAGGATGGAGAAAATGCTCACATCACGAACACAGGACTCCTCCCGTTGGGTAAGATCTTTGAGTTGTCCTCGGAACATCCAAATCTTGAGACAGTACAAGACTTTTGCCATCCATCTGGCATGATGGAAAGCTCCGGGTTTCTTGAAATTGAAACTAGGAAGATTCCTAGTTTCCTAACAATCGTTAACTCCAAGAATTCCAGGTAATCATCTCGGTGATTGCCCTGTGCCAACTTGGATTCCGCAAACTTCATGATGCGATCCCTGTCAGGTTGCAGCACCTCCAAGTCTTTTCCAGTTTGATAGTTGGACTTGTCAAGGGAGCCCCAATTCTTTTGGAACCGGCGAAAGAGTTGGACATCGGGGCCCGATGAAGCTCCAGAGCATGTAGAGAATACTGCACCAAGAACTATTTCGTAAATGTGATGGTGGCATGCCAAATGAAGGACTGTGCGACGGAGTCTCTGTTCTAGAAGAATGCATGCTCCTGATCGACGTCCCATGTTCGATGCAGTTGTATCAAAGCAGAAGCCTGCAACCTTTTCATCCAAATACCATTCCTGTAACAGTTCATAAACTGCTGCAGCTTGATTCTCGCCCGTTCCTGATGTCAGTTTTGGTACACCAAGAAGTTGTGTTTCTCCAGTGGAGACAGCCATTATCAAAACTGGAAGGCGGTCAACGGATGTGGTTGAACAGAGGAGAGATGGCAATAACTTGCTATCCCAATGCACAATGCATGTTCTGCCTTCGGCTTTGAATGCGTTGTGCAGGTCCGTCCATTGTTGCTGACTGTGCTTTTCTCTATGGCGCTTGACGCTGGAGCGGCTGATATTGAGCTCCCCAGGATAATGTCCCAGACTTCTGGCGGTTTCAGCTACCACAAACAGAGCATTGCGATCCGTTGTCCCTGTCCGATCCAGGGCTGCTGTAAGCTCTGGGGTCCAGACATTGTTAGGTCGAAACTGCTTCGTTTGTGGAGTTGCTTTCTTCTGTCCGTTATCTGAATCCGCAGATGTCGACGAGTCTTCACCTGACTCTGCTGAGGAAGAAGATCCTTCCAGCTGAACTTGGCTTGTAGTTGCCTCGGCTTCGGCAACATGTTTTTGTCTGTGCCTTTTCAGTTCTTCTTCTTGCTGTTGCGATCTTGCTTCCGTGTTGGCCAGTTTCTTGTCCATCGCGCACATTGAGCCGCGGCGCCCTGGTTCTCGTTGCGCTATTAAGAATTCTTTGTCTTCTTGAATATGAATTAAAGACATTGCATTGGCATGCGCCACATCAAATAGGTTTTTCATTGCAACCTGGAATTCTTTTTCATTTGCCTCTTGTTTCCCTCCTCTCCCTTTGTTTTTCTTCAAAAGTTTCCACTGATTGAACAATTTCTTTACTTTTTCTTGAATTTTGTCATTTCTTTGAACAGGAAGCCTGGCCTTTTCCCAGTAAGCTTCTACTTCACTTGTTACAATAGATGCACTTTCACTAACGCCTTTGTTTAATGTCATATGGTGATGTAAAAATACACTTAATACTTGCTCCTTGCTGGGGAGCTTGGCCCCCAGAATTGTGGTGGACATTTCTTCAATGAGATAAAAACCACGTTTTTTCGCCATCTGAAAAGAATAAAGATACAAAGATAATAGTACAATGTCTTTGCCACCTCTCAGAGACGAGATTAGTTCAAATATGATGCAATCAAATGTAATCAGCGTGGAACTGAGTGGATGATACAAGATGATGCAACATTTCGTCATCTGCTCCCAGGGGGAAATCTCAAGACTTGTTGAGCCACCCCTAAATATTATTTGATTGGCTTCAAACTTTGTACACAGTGTTTTCTACCTAACTGGAACAAGAATCAGGCCAGGGAGCAAAGGAATTCAGGAATTCATTTTTATGGACCACCCTAGTATACATGGAACCATCCTTGATTTAATGCTAGATTGCATAGACTGAAGAGATCGATCAGGCAGTCTGAAAGATTTTCTTTATTGTAAATTTCTGTTCTTCAAAGTCATGGGATAGGATGTGATGTACTATTGTGGATCAGGAACTGGTTAAAAGATAGAAAGCAGAGGGTAGGGCTAAATGGTCAATTTTCCCAATGGAAAAAGGTGAATAGTAGAGTACCCCATGGATCTGTGCTGGGTCCACTGCTTTTTGACATATTCATAAACGACCTGGAAAAGGGAATAACGAGTGAGGTTATCAGATTTGCAGATGACACAAAACTATTTAAAGTTGTTAAAACCCAAGAGGATTGTGGAAAATTGCAAGAGGATCTTGATAAATTGGAAGACTGGGCATCCAAATGGCAGATGGACAAGTGCAAGGTTATGGACCTAGGAAAGAACAACCCAAACTATGGTTACATGATGCAAGGTTCCACACTGGGAACCACCACCCGAGAAAAAGATTTAGGGGTCATCGTGGATAACATGTTAAAACCCTCTGCCCAGTGTGTAGCGTCAGCCAAGAGAGCAAATAGAATGCTAGGTATCATAAGGAAAGGAATGGAAAATAAAAAAAAGGATATTATAATGCCTCTCTATCGTTCCATGATGCGACCGCACCTTGAATATTGTGTACAGTTCTGGTCGCCGTATCTTAAAAAGGTTATAGCGTTATTAGAAAAGGTACAGAGAAGAGCCACCAAAATGGTAAAGGGGATGGAAGGAAACTTTTATGAAGAGAGGCTAAAAAGGTTAGGGCTCTTCAACCTGGAAAAGAGACGGCTGAGGGGAGATATGATAGAGGTCTATAAATTAATGAATGGAGTGGAACGGGTAAACGTAGATCGATTGTTTACGTCATCAGACTATAAAAAGACTAGGGGACATGCAATGAAGTTACAGGGTAATCTATTTAAGACTAATAGAAAATATTTTTTCACTCAACGTGTAATCAAACTCTGGAATTTTGTTACCGGAGGATGTGGTAAAAGCTGTTAGTGTAGCTGGGTTTAAAAAAAGGTTTGGACAAGTTCCTGGAGGAAAAGTCCATAAACCATTATTAAGAGGGACCCGGGATATCACTGCTTAACCCAATACAAGCATTGAGGAGCCTGTGTTTTTTGAGGAAACAACTAGGTACATATGACCTAGATTGGCCCTTGGTCTGACCCAGTATGCCATATCTTATGTTCTTATGTACTTATGGTTATACATGCCAAAAAAGACATTTACAGAGTATCTATACTTAGATTTTGTGCCTTTTCTGCAATGATGACTCTTAACTGACACAAATATATGTATTTGATTCAACCAGAAAATGTACCAAGCAATAGTGCCTGTGGTACAAAAACACAAAAAACACAGAGTTTTAGCGATTTTAATGAGCTTTTTTTTTTTTTTTGTTTTACACATATTTGTTGTAATTGCATGCTTTCTGTGCGGCATGTTTACTAAACTGTACTAACCGCTACTGTGGGATTCAGCATGCGGAAAGTGTGTCATGCTAAAATTCAATGCAACTCCCCATACTGCAAATCCCATGCTAGTTGGTTAGCATGCGATTAGGCAGAGACAAGGCAGTGCGGCAGCAGAACATGGGCACTGATAGAGCATAATGGTTAGCATGGGCGTAATGGGTGTACACTAACCTGCAATTGTTGCTATTAGTGTGGGGGTCCTTAATGTCACCGCAATGGGTGTCATTACTTGCACCTGCATACTGGCTTATCTCAATGTAGTGCATTTGCACTGCACCAATGGCAACAGAATGGATGCACACACACCCCTGAAGTGCAGCTATCCACATAGGTTTTGTGGCCCAAACATGTGCTACTGGTTTGATCTTTAGCAAACATGCCCCTATGTGTGCTGTAGCCTTTTGTGCACAAATTGATTATGCATGCCTTAATTTGTAGGTATACATATGCACAAGCGATTTGCATGCACTTCTAATTTTTAGGCAACTAAAGGAACCTGAAATTCACATCCCTACTTTGAACACTGCCCTCACTAGGGCAAATTTTATATTCCTGGGAGTGTCCAAAAAATCAGACAATACTAAGGAGATGTTCCTGAGATATCTGGTATGAAACACCACTCCTTTGTACTAAAACACAGTTTGGAGCAGTCAAATCAGATGTGGAAGAGAAATGCGTTTTTTCATCTATCTCCTACTAAGAGAAATGGACCTTGGAAGTTTTGTTAAACTGACTTCTGAAAAATATTGAGGTTATATTATATATTTTTCTGTTCTATATCAGTAATTGTATGATGAGGTTAGAACAGGATTTTATGTACTCTTTATCGAAAGTGATGTCTGATGAAATATTTACCTATATCTGCTTGAATACATGCAAATTTAAAGAAATATATTTCTAGGAAGCTCAGTTCTATTTCTGCCATTACTCAATCAATGCATAAAAGATCTGGAAAAGAAGATTTACAGCAGGGTCCATGTTTGACATCTTGATTGTTAATGCTGTTCAGGATGCAATGCTCCTAAAATAGACTCCGTTCTGGAGGAATAGGCAGATTTCTTGTATATACAATATCATCACTAAGTACTTGATACAGAAGGGTAACTTGTTTTGTAATGGCTGCATAGCACTGGCTGGAAACCAAAAGAACAGGGGTCGGTTCCCACTAGCACTCCTTGTGGACTTGGGCAAGTCACTTAACCCTCCACTGCCTCAGAAGAATCCAAGTTAACAATGTCCCAAGTTTAAGTTACAATGTAGACAGCTTTGACTAAAATGATAGAGGTAATAAAAAACCTTTAAATAAAATAAATATGCACCAATGTGTTGCTGTAAAATAAACCACAAGAAAACTGCTACACAAAGTTACATCTGCTTCAAGACAGACAAACAAGATTGTGCATGATGGAATTTTGATCCTCCTTCAGTCTAACATATTGGGTAATTCTGTCATTTGGATAATTAATAGAAGGACAATATGCTGAATACAGCGTCTAGGTACCTTAAAATGCACTTTAATGAGTCCCTTCCCCTTTATAAATTGACGCTATGTGCTCAAGTGGTATACATGCATAGAAAGTTGGCCTATAGACATATGGGAAGTAATTTTAGAAAGGTTTCTCCACATGTAAACCTGTTTTAAAAGCGAAAAAGATCTTTTATAAAAGTGCACTATGCTCTACATACATATAAGTATGTCATGGCAATATATAGGCATTCCTAGAAGTGTAGTTTGGGCAGAAAGGGAATGCATACACGTATTGGGTCATTCTGAGCAACAGAATAGCGGGAATGGACGTCCATCTCTGCTATTCATGCCCTTTCCCGACCCATTCCTCTTCCCCCACGCATTGTATGGGTAAGGTAGATGGGGGCGGGAAAGGGGCGGTTCGGGGGTGCCATTAGGGCGGGCAGTGGGCGGTCTCCAGCCCTGTATGTCCAGGGCCAGCGACTTGAATGAGGAAGTTATTCCACCTCTGAGGTGGAATAACTTCCCCGACGTGGCGGGAATGGCAGGACGAGGGCACAGATGGGGCAGCAGAGAGCATTCCCCACAGCCTGATCCTGGCCCTGGGAGGCCAGATTGGGGGTCAGGCTGCAGGGAAAGCACTTTGGGAGCCGGCGACTGGGGTTTGTGGCTTTTAAATAGAGCCGCGGTGCCATAGCTCCATTTAAAAGCCCTGACTGAGTTAACTGGGCAAGGCCTGTATGTGCAGGCTGGGCTGAAACATGATCTCGGCCTGCACGTACAGGCCTGTTCGCGATTCATATCCCGTGGGGCTAGACGTGTCCCACGGGATCAGAATTGTGACTCCCTCTGTGCGTCTGGTTCTGACCGGATGCACAGAGGGCCTGTACATCCTGGATGGAATAGGCCCATTTAGACTAACTTCAGAGTTGGTGTAAATGTGTGTGTCAGCATTTTTGCAGTACTGGGTTGATTCTGGGCACCTATTTTATAAAAGTCTATGTTGCCTCTATGAAATATGCTTAAAATAGGCGCCATTTTGGAATTCAGAAATAGGCATCCCATTATAAAATCAGGACCATGGGTAGGGCTGGCCCTACCAAGACATGGATTAGATATCCTCCTACGACTTCAAAATTAGGGGATGGCAGCAAAGCATGACAGTGATATTTTAAAAAGGCAGCATCATCCACCTTGTTCTCCTACCACTGTCATTGCCAATGCCACAGCCTTAACACCATCCATCAAGACTTCTTTAATTGTTTAAGAAGCCTGGGCCCAGAAATAGAATAGAGTTAAGAGTGGAGCAGTGGCAGTACAATGAGGGGAGTGATGCTGAACATGGCAAGGAGTGATGGGGGGATGGATTGCTGCTGGACACAGCAAGGGGGAGAAAGAGAAGGAGAGATGCTGCATGAGGCAGGGGGGGGGAGGGGGTTGCACATTGTCACAGATTCACCTAGAGTATCAGATATCCTTTGGCCATCCCTGCTCATGGGGGTAATTTTATAAAGCTCTTTCCATATACTTATGCACGTGAAAAGTAGGTGCATGGAAAGATTGCACTTACACATTCTGGGGCTGATATTCATCACTGCCGGCCAGCACTCCTACAGCGGCTAGCTGCTGGCACTGAATCTTGCTGTTGTTAACTGCCGTTGAGTCGGAGTCGACTCATGGCGACCCTCTGGATAGCTATCCTAAATTGTCTTCGGTCTTGAGTCAGGCGGCTCATTGTTGACAGACTGGTACCCGTAGCTGCTGTTATTGTCTCGATCCAGCTCATTGCTGGCCTTCCTCTTTTGCGTTGACCTTCTATCTTGCCAAGCATGATGTCTTTCTCTAATGATCTCTCTCTTCGCATGATGTGTCCAAAGTATGAAAGTCAAAGTCTTGTCATCTGAGCTTCTAAGAAAGCTTAGGTTTGATCTCCTCTAGTACCGACTGGTTTGTTCTTCGGGCAGTCCATGGTATACACAGTATTCGCCGCCAGCACCATAATTCAAAGACATCGATTTCCTATCTTTTTCACTGTCCAGCTTTCACATTCATATGATGTTATTGAAAATACCATGGCTTGAACAAGTCAAATCTTTGTATGGAGAGAGACATCTCTGCTCTTGAGAATCTTATCTAGGTCTTTCATAGCCATTCTGCCAAGAGTAATACATCATCTGATTTCTTGACTGCTTGTTGCTTCTTTATTAATAGTTGATCCAAGTAGGTTAAAGTTGTTCACGATTTCAATTTCTTCTCCTTCAACGATGAACCTGTTGATTATGCCAGTTGTCATGATCTTTGTCTTCTTTACATTAAGGTGCAGGCCCATTTTGAGACTATGTTCTTTGATTATGAGAAGCAAATGTTTCAGATCATCTTCACTTTCAACCAGTAATGTGGTATCATCAGCATAGCAAAGGTTGTTGATGAGTCTTCCACCAATCTTCACACCTCTGTTGTCTTCATACAATCCTGCTTCTCTGATGATTTGTTCTGCATATAAATTAAACAGGTAGGGGGAAAGTATGCAGCCTTGTCTTACACCTTTGCTTATTTTAAACCATTCTGTTTCTCCTTGTTCCGTTCGAACTGTTGCTTTTTGATCAATGTACAGATTGTGCAAGAGTACGATCAGGTGTTCTGGTATTCCCATGCTTCTTAATGCGGTCCAGAGTTTCTCGTGGTTTACACAGTCAAAAAGCCTTGCTATAGTCGATAAAGCACAAATAGATATCCTTTTGGTATTCTTTAGTCTTTTCAAGGATCCATCTCACATCCTCAATGATGTCTCTCTTTCCTCGCCCTTTCCTGAACCCTGCTTGCACTTCAGGTAGTTCTTGTTCTAGGTATGGTTGTAGTCCCTTTTGAATAATCTTCAGCAGAATCTTGCTGACATGTGGGATCAGAGCGATTGTATGATAATTTCCACAGTCAGTTGGATCACCTTTCTTTAGTATTGGTATAAACACAGATCTTTTCCAGTCAGTTGGCCATGATGTTGTCTTCCATATTTCTTGGCAGAGCCTTGTAAGTACGGTAACAGCTGCATCAGATTGCTGTAATACTTCTATGGGAATGCAATCAATGCCTGGTACTTTGTTCTTTGATAAGGCCTTCAATGCTGCTTCAACTTCTTCTTTCATCACCAATGGTTCCCGATCATAAGGTACAGGTTGAAACGGCTGTTGGTCCACTTGTTCTTTATCATACAAACACTGTATATTCCTTCCACCTTTTCTTTATCTTCTCAGCATCATTCAACATAGAACCTTGAGCATCTTGTAACATTCCAATTCGAGGCTGGAACTTTTTCTTTAACTCTCGTAGCTTTAGGAAAGCCGATCTTGTTCTTCCTCTAATAGTTTCTGCTTCTATTTCCTTGCATGCATCGTTGTAGTACTTTTCCTTGTCCTGTCTTGCTGCACGTTGGAAATCTCTGTTGAGTTCTGTTATTGTCTTTCTTTCTCCTCTGGCTTTAGCTTCTCTGCGTTTCTGGGCAATTTTCAGAGTTTCTTCCGTCATCCATTTTGGCCGTTTTTGCTTTTTCACCTTTTGTAGAGACTTCTCGCTTTCTTCCAACACAACTGTCTTGATATCATTCCATAACTCTTCTGGAGCTCTGTCATTTGTATCTAAAGCAGCAAATCGATTTTTCAGGCAGTCTTTAAATCTCCAGTGATATATTCTCAAGGTCATATTTTGCTGCATTCATGAGTGGTTTGCTCTTTTTCAACTTTAGCTTGAGTTTGCATACTAGTAGTTGATGATCTGTACCACAGTCAGCTCCAGGTTTTGTCTTTGTTGATGTTATAGAACTTTTCCATCGTTGACTTCCACAGATGTAGTCAATTTCATTTTTATACTGTCCATTGGGTGAAGTCCATGTGTACAGTCACCGCTTGTGTTGATGAAAGAAGGTGTTTGAGAGGAATAGATCGTTGGTCTTGCAGAATTCTATCAGTCTTTCTCCAGCTTCATTTCTGTTGCCAAGTCCATATTTTCCAGCTACTTTGCCTTCTTCTTTGTTGCCAACGTTTGCGTTCCAGTCCCCCATGACTATCAGGATATCCTGTTTGCATGTTCTGTCAATTTCAGCTTGTACTTGTTCATAGAACTCTTCAATTTCATTCTCTTCTGCAGCTGTTTTTGGGGCATATACTTGAATTATAGTTGTGTTGATAGGCATTCTTCGTAGGCAAATAGAGATTAAGCGTTCGCTGACTGCATTGCATTTCATTACAGTTCATGCAAGTTTCTTCTTTATTATAAATGCAACACCA
Organism: Ichthyophis bannanicus; assembly: GCA_033557465.1. NCBI lineage: Eukaryota > Metazoa > Chordata > Amphibia > Gymnophiona > Ichthyophiidae > Ichthyophis > Ichthyophis bannanicus. The sequence goes on along the minus strand of CM066038.1, from coordinate 186,949,410 downwards.
TTTCTTCTTTGTCTTTCATTTCCAGCATAGTAGACCATGTGATCATCTGATGCAAAGTGCCCCATGCCAGTCCATTTCAGTTCGCTGACACCCAACAGATCAAGTTGTACATGTTCCATTTAATTCTTGACCACCTCCAACTTCCCTTGGTTCATGCTTCGTATGTTCCATGTTCCAATGCGTAAGACATCTTTACAGCTTCTGATTCTCATTTCATGCGCAGCTACATCAGCAGTCAGATGTCCTGAGGGTTTTGATCCAACCACATCATAAATACTGGCTTTACTCTGAAAAGTCTTCAGCTCTTCCGCAGTAGCTAGTTGAGTGCCTGCCGACCTGGGGATCTCATCTTCCAGCACTGAATCTTAGACCCAGATATTCAATACTGGGGCCATATCCAGCCGCCGGCATTGAATATATGGGTCAGTCACAGAACTCGGAAGCTAACTGGGCAGCAGCAATATTCAGTTGTTGCCCGGTTAGTTTCCATGGTGAAAGTAAGTCCAGCCTTTGCTGCGCCTTACTTTCGCAATGTAGCCATAACTGGGCAGTGGCTCAATATTGCCACGGTCTGTAAACCATGTAAATACCTTTGAATATTGGGCCCACTGTGTATAGGTGTTCTTGGGACATAGCTTGGGCAAATCAAAGATGGTGTTGGAATGTAGACCTGTATTTTATTAAATAGGTGGGTACACATGTAAAGTACACGCAAACAAATGCATTTACACCTTCTTCAGAGCAGATGTAAATTTCTGCATTGGCATTTGTGCACTATTGGGCTGGATCTAGGAACCTATTTTATAAAGGCACAGAGGAGCTGAAGTTTAAAGGTAAGCACTGTGGAGCTGTTTGTGCCCGCTGCTGCTGCTGCTGCATATCTGAGAGGGATGGCAGCAGTGGCGATGGGTGCTGGAAGGGGGAAGGGGAGGCAAGGGATGAGGTTTGCCTAGGGCTCCTCATCTCCTTGTGCCAGCCCTGGCCTGAGCCCAGACATGGCCAGATGAAAGACCTGGACTGGAACTGATCTTTGCAGCAGCAGCTCTGAAAAAGGGTAACCCACAGGCTATTGTTAAATGTGGCTGGAATATTTGGAGTCTTGTGGAAATCCCAGGGAGAATGATATCATTGTGACAGATTGATTGATTTGCTTAACGGGATCCTGTGCCGTTTCCAAGCAAACAATGTTAGTTTATGATTACTAATGCTGATTGAAGCCTGCTTTGTTTTTGAGTGTGATGTTTTACCTGGCATTCTCTGACAAATAAAGTACTCAAGTGCGCTAATAGTGCAGTGGAAACTCCAACTTGCTTCCAGTGTGCAGAGAAGCATTACTTAATAGTCGGAATGAGCAGGCACCATTGCCTGGAGGGCTACTCTAAAAGCCTCGTATTGATGCAGAGCACCCCTAGCTCTGACATTGCTTACATTTTCCACACTGATCCCACACATATAGCCTACTCCATTCATTTAGACACAGTCCCTTCCACACCTACACGCACCCACATGTGCCCTACAGTCACCTAGTCCACACACACATACATATATCCTTCCCCATACTCAAGTAAATACACATACTCCAATCTACAAGCACAAAATGCCCCCCCCCCCAACATACACTCAATACACACACCATAAATATTGAAAAATACTTTTGGGTTAGCAAACAAAAATCCTTCAGTATTCTTTCTACAGGTTCTAGAGATGGTGCAACAGTGGAATAAACCAGAGCAAACGTTACTCTTTCATGCAGCTGTTATCTATGGAGTCAAGTATGCAATGAGTAAAAATCATCTGAGGGCTATAGCCATAGCGATTCCAAGAACAGCTGCGCATAGACATTTAAGGAGCTTTTAACCATTGCTTCTGGAGTATTTATTTAGCTCACACCTTTTCCAGTAGAAGTTCAAGGTGAGTCACAATCGGGCACTGTAGGAATTTCCACGCCCCTAGAAGTCTTACAATCCTGTTTGTACCTGAGACAATGGAGGATTATGTGACGTGCCCAAGGCTAAAAGGAGTGCTGGTGAGATCTGAACCCTGGTTTTGCTGGGCTCAGGCTGCTGCCCTAATCATTAGGCTACTTCGCATGTCTTAGTGGTTAGCTATATCCAGAAAGGAAGAAACATGACAGTCCAGGCACCTAGACAGAAAGGTTGTAATAAGTTTCCAAAGGCAGGAATTAAAAAAAATAGGTATCACTGGGTTCAGTTTTGGAAGTGCAGGACAGAACTTAACCCTGAAACTAGAATCATTTTTTGCATTGCTGCAATCCCTGCCCTAATTCCACCTCCGAGAATGTCTCTATTGAATGCAGATAAACGTACTCCTGTATCTGTACTCACTTGGGGAGTAATTTCATAACAGGGCTACTATGTGCAATGTCCAAAAAAGGTGACTATTTAATTTTGTGTACCTTTTATAGAATAGGCTCTCCGATCTATCCTAACAACACACAGGTTCTCATGCACGAATTTATACCTGTTCCGAAGAAGGTGTAAATGTGTGCATGCACTCTACGAGCATACACCCTAAGGATGTGCATTTTTGTATCTTTATTTCATTTTAAATCCTGTAATGTGCCTATTTTGAGGACCTTTTTTGTTAGACCCCATAAACCAGTTAATGCTTTGTTTAGCAAGTGGTAGCTGGCTGTGGTGAGTGCTAACACATGTCCATGCTAGCTACTGTCCTGCAAAATGCATGTTAACTGGCAATTATGTGCTACTGGGCAGAGTGGGCAGGATGGGGCAGAGCGTAGGCATGGAGAGCGCACAGTATTGCATGCATGCAGCTTGAGTTTACCAACTCTTCTAAGAAGTCGTTAAGTTAACCCACGTTTAATTGCGCCATATGTTAGTTGCTGGGAACATGCGAATCACGCCCCTGACAGCTATCTCTGAGGCTTTGTACTTAAAATGTATTGACAATGCACATCAAGTGCAAAACATGGGCTGAGTTTAGTAAAAGGAGCTCATAGGCACCTATGTGCCATTATGATATACTAGGTGCAGTATGTGTGTTTGGCTAAGGAGCCAGTGGGGTGCAGCTACTGTGTCTGTGATTATGACTGAACCCCTCTAAGTTTGAATCCCCACTAATTAAATTATAAAATACCAGGGGCAAAGTGGCATAAATCATGACCAGACTGAAACCATGGACATTTATGCCTGCTTGGGAGCTGATGCAAATATTAGAGGCATGTTTACTAAAGTGTGGTAAGCTTTTGCACATAGTAATAGGAGCAAAAACAAACGTACAGTAAGTGCGATAGCTCCCTGCTAACTGTTGAGGGCACATTCAGCATGTTCCCAGCAATTGCCACATTGAAGAGTCAATTAAAGTGTGACATTTTCCTGCCCGGAGGCAGTATGTAGTTATGTTTTTTGCTGAATACAATATGTTGGTGGTTAATAAACAGAGTTACAAAAATATAAAAAAGTGTGACATTTAGCATGCGTTAATTACCCCATGCTAACCACAATGTGCCGTCAACACCTATTCTTCACCCCTGACCTGTCCAGCTCATGACTCATTGTTGGCTAAGCAGTTAATACAGGATTATTACTATGGTTCCACCAAGCACACGTTGACCATTAGCACACTCAAGTAAACATGTTCCTTAGTGCGGAAAGAACTTGCATACATGGGTATTTTGTAAAATACATGTGCAAATTGCATCAATATCCATGTTCTGCCCAACTCCACCCCCAAACACGTTTACAGGTGGGTCATATAAAAGTAGATATCTTTTTATAAGCACAACCTCTGGGATAATTTTATAAAAACCCTTCTACATACCAAAAAGTCCTTTAAATGTAAAATATTCTTTAAAAATGACCCCCTTATTCATGGCTGGCACTACCCAGTAAGGGGATAAGCGCAGCAGGGGGCACCATCCTCCGGGGGGGGGGCGCCATCGCTAGATACCCCCACCTCCCCAAGCAGGGCCATCCTTAGGCATGTGCAGGCAGGAGGGATGTGCACCTGACCGGCTTCAGAGGGAGACAGTGAGGCCCGAATCCTGCTGCCCAGCTTACCTCTGCACAGCTGTGGGAGGAGCATTTTCCTTTTACCCCACAGCTGTGCTAAGTAGCAGTCACCGGCGCCCCTTAGTGCCTGGAAGTTAAACAGGCCCACTTTCTGTTTTGCACAAGAGACAGGAAGTACCCCTGTTTAACTTGCAGGATCAGTGGCGCCAGTATCTGTGACATCACAGCCATGGGAGTAAAGGAAAATATCACTGTTTACGCCCGTGGCTGTGCAGAGGTGAGCCAGGGTGCTGGGCTTCGAGCCTCACCGGGCATTTGCGGGGCCATTTGTGGTGTGGGGAAGCCTCTGACAGTGCAAGAGGACTGGGGGCTAGAATGGGAAATGGGCTAATATTGGGGGATGGGGAGACTGCTATTGAAAGGAAGATAATGCTGGGAAAGGCTGTGGAGGGGGACTGATGCTGTGAGCCAGGACTGGAAAAGGGCTGATGCTGGGGAATGAAGGGACCGGAAGTGGAGGAAGACTGATACTGGGGGGGCTAGTACTGGAAATGGGATAATACTGGGGGATGGGGAGCCTGGGATTAGAAGGAAGATAATGCTGGGAGGGACTGGGACTGGAGGGGGGCTGATACTGGGAGGGGGGAGGCTAGGACTGGAATGGGTTAATGCTGTGGAATGGGGGACTGGAAGAGAGATGATGCTGGGAGGGACTGGGACTGGAGAGGGAATAATACTGGGGCTAGGACTAGAAATGGGCTGATTCTGGGAGATGGAAGGACTCAGACTGGAAGGGTCTGGAACTAGAAAGGAGCTGATGCATGGGGAGGACTGGAAAGGGGTGGTGAGACTGGGGGAGAAAAAAGAGAAGCTGAGGAGTGAGGATAAAGAGGGGGATAGATATTTTATGTGGGAGTGAAAAAAAAGGTCATGCAGCAGGAGCAGTTGAGAGGGAGGGGCATAAGAATAAGTGTTGGGGTAAGAAGGAGGAAAGGCAGGGTTCATGAAGAAGGAAGTAGCTGGGTGGGTGTGCAGAAGGGATGTAGGAGGTGGGACTGGGGAAAGGGAGATGGGGAGAGCAGGAACTAGGACCTAAGTGGAGAATTTAAAATCGGGTGGAAGAAAAGAAGAAGGCAGAATCTAAGATTGGTTGGCTATGGGGAGAGAAAGTGGGGACTCAGATGGTGGGCCCAGGAGCTGGCACAACTCATTGTGCATGCAGCTCCAGCACTGTGCAGCACCATCCCCAGTTTCATCTTTCTTTCTCTGAGTCAGCAACGTCAATCAATACTGCCCATAGCATTCACTTCCAGTGCATGGGGCTATTCACCGGAAGTGAATGCTACAGGCAGCACTGGCTGCAATGTGCTGACTTGGAGAAATAAAGATAAAGTTGGGGATGGTGTTATGAGATCTTTCTGCCACTATCTCGGAAAAGAAAGAAGACACCAGCAATAGTGTCTCATGATAGTTTTTTCCAGGGGGAGGACAGAGAGAGGGAGAAAAAGAGAGATGGGATATGGTGGGGGGTGGGGAGTGCGTTAGAATCGGGAATAGACCAGGAAATAAAAAGGTGGGGAATGGGAGCACTGGGGTGATGATTGAAAAGTGGTAGGCGGATGGAGTAAAAAAGGAGGGGGATTGAGATTGGATAGTAAGAAAGAGCAGTAAAGTCTGAGTGGAAAGAGAGAAAATAAATGGAAGAAAGCTGAAGGGAAAAGATCAATATCAAAGAAGGAATGAAGTGAAGAAAACAAAAGAGGAGGCAAGAAATGGCAGATGGACTAGAAGACTGTTGTTCCATCTGAAGAGCTGATGATTAATGATAAGGCTTGGAGCACCGTGTGTGCTGATGTTGTTAGTTATCCTCCAGTTAAGCTTTCTTTTTCTTTCAGGAACATCGTGAAGCTCCAAAGATGTTAAGAGCTTACTTGACGACTCTGTAAGATAGTGCTGTTTGTTTGGCTGGTTGAAGACTTGTGGTCTGAAAGCAGTGTCTTACTGTGTTAAGGTAGTTGCAGTTGTTGCCTTTGAAATTGAATGGTTGTGAGATTTTAAGGCTTCTAGGAGCTATTTTTATATATTTAAAATGTTATGAAAATTAAAACAATTAAACAATTATAGGATTTAGTACTTATGAAAGGGAGTTTTCTTTAGGCCTGTGATGGTAAACGGCAATAAGTTTCCCTTTGGGCAAGCAATTGCTGTATTGAAGGATGCTGTTGTAAGTTACTAAGGCCTTTTTCTCCCATTTAAAAATCTGGTTAAAGTTTACCCTGTAAAAAGATCTGCTTGGGTGATGGAACCATGTATTTTGTAATAAGGGTTTAAGGGTGGTTCCCCTAGGAAAGTAGAAATATGGATTTTTTTTTTAATTTGATTATTGTGTGGACTAGGGTTTTTCTGTTGGGTGTTGTACTTCCCTCGTGTGGGTGTTTTATGTGTTGGAGATGGACTAGAGACCATAGAAAGAGGGCTAACGAAAGACAGAGGAAAATAGAAACCTCAGATTAGGACCAGCATGATCGGAGAATAAAATGGCCTTACAAAGGTAGAAAAAATAATTTTATTTTCAGTCTTTCTATTTCTCTGGTCTTGCATTGTATGCAGAATCTGGCTTCTTGGGGTTGCAGTTTAATTTTTATCTACATATTTTTATTTTTTAGGTTGTGGTCCCTTATTCTGTACTTGGTGAGGGTCTGTATTCTAACGAAGGCCAGGTGTCCTGTTAACATGGAGTTTGTATTGTCACAACCCCAGCCCCCGAGCCACGCGCTTAAAGGGTCAGGGTGGACATTATTGTTTTCATCCAAGGGTGAAACTTTTCTTAGCCCAGCTGCATGCTGGTACTAGTAGTCCCTTTATTGAAATAATTAGTTGTGAAAGCCATGTATAAGGTAAAGGGTAAGGTTTATTCCCATAATGCACAAAGGTTCAACGAAGGAAAACAGGATTCTCACCTCATTCAGGATTTTCAAAAAGGTATTTACAGAATTCAAAAGTTAGACGTCCCTCACAGTCTTATTAGCTATGCAGGTGTTAGAACAAACCAGTTCATGGAAACAAAAGCAAGCTTCTTCTTTTAGCTTATCAAAACTGTATTTTAATGTATACCCTGCGAGCTATACTTCTGCCAAGGATTCCAAACTCCTGGCTAGACAAAGTGTACAATCCATGAGACAGTCAGGTAGCAATGAATCGGGTTCAGCAGGATCTATTTGCATCTCCTCCTGTTCTGGCGATATATCTGCTGGCCCTGAGCTTTCCTCATGTAATTCTGGTTTCACTTCAGAGTTTCTCTCTAAAACTCTCCAGCCTTGCTCTACCTGGTCTGGAAAACAGGTAACAGGACTTTTAGTTAGCACTTTTTGTACAGGTTCCCAAACCTCTCTCCAGCTGTGTTTACTGCACCTAAGGCTCTCTGGCTTCCATGCCTTTCTAGGGCTTGGCCACAGTTCCTGGTTCAGTGTTGTGTTTCTCAGACTCCTGGGCTGAGTCTTGTGCACCCACCTCTGAACTCCTTGTAGCTCACAGTCAGTAAAGGAAGTATGCAGGTACCTCTGCTCTCTGAGCTGTGCTTCTCTGGTACTTTCTTTACCAGGCACTTTCCAGGTCCCTCTCCTTTCTCTGTCTTCCTTGAAGACTTCTCCCTGGAGCTTTCCACCATTGAACTGTTTCTCTTGGAACTTGTTCTTTCTCTGTAAGGACCGCAAATCCAACTGCCTCTCCTTCTCTCCTTGGAACCGTCTCCTTCCTCTCTCTTCTGCGTCTGCTGCTGCTGCTTTTTCTAAGCCATGCTTATAAAGCTGCTTCTCAGTTAGGGTTTCTCTCACCCTGACCAGGTGTGTCTTATTATCCCTTGAGTTAGTTATTGCATCATCCAAGCTTGGGTGTGTCAGCCTACCCTCTGATTCTTCGTGCTTGCTCCCTCTGGCTGCGCTTTGCAGTAACTGCACTTTAGGTCTGTCACTTTCTTTAAAGGGATCAGTGATTTTTCCTATCTCCATAGGTTCACTGGCCTCTGCTTCATCACAGTATGTAGGGATCTGTACTGACGTAATTTGAATTGTTCAGCTTTTCAAATAGGTGTTTGGATGTTCCAGGGCCCACTGTAGTAATTACAATGCTGCATTTTATGGGTAGGCCCCTTATGAAGGGGGGTGGAGTGTAGCCAGCATTAATAATAATGAGGGGGGGCGCGATCTATAGGTTCCAAGGGGGGGGGCGCCAGAAACCCTTGCATTGGCCCTGCTCTTATTGCTCACTAAAAAACGCGTGCTATTCTGAAATCAAACCGAAACATGAAACAAAAATGTTCTACTTGCACACCCTTAGTCCATATGTACTTCATAAAATGTGAGTACATAGCAACTCTGCCCCAGTTCTGCCCCCAAACAAAGCCCCTGAGAATGCCTACGCACAGGTTATATAAAAATAGGCACTCTCTCATGGCGCACCTACTTTTTATGTGTCTATACCTTTGTACAGTTCTAGAAAAAGGGTGGCAAGAGGGGTGGGTTTAGGGTGGGGAAAACAAGTTAGGAGCTTTCACTTATTTTCAGCACTAGGTACCTGAATTCAGTTAATAAATTTAGGCAAATGAATAGCAAGGCCTACATTTACATAGTAACATAGTAAATGACGGCAGATAAAGACCAGTATGGTCCATCCAGTCTGCCCAGTGAGATGGCAAGAGTAGGTGCACCTGCCGCTCCATGCAGGCCACCCATCCCTATGTCTTTGTTTAGGAGTTAACCCACCGCTCCGTGTAGGACACTGTGATACCTGGATACAAACTATATCGTAATGATAGAGCTGAACAAATTGGTGGAGGGGTTGCGCTCTATGTTAGAGAGGGCATTGAGTCAGAAAGGATTAAAGCTTTGCAGGGAACAAAATATGCTGTAGAATCTCTATGGATTGAAATTCCATTTATGAAGGGGAAGGTGATGGCAGTGGGAGTATACTATCGACCACCTGGCCAGAATGAACAAATGGATGATGAAATGCTCAAGAAATCAAGGAAGCTAACAAAAGCCATAACAGAGTATAATAATGGGTGATTTCAATTACCCCGGTATCGACTGGGACAGTGTCACAGCAGGACAAGCTAAAGAGATAAAGTTTCTAGATGAAATAAATGACTGCTTCTTGGAGCAGCTGGTTCATGAACCGACCAGAGGGGAAGCCATACTGGACCTAGTCCTTAGTGGAACGCAAGATCTGGTGCAAGAAATAAGGTGTTGGACCACTTGGCAATAGTGATCATAGTATGATCATGTTTGATTTAATCAGTGGAGGACAGATAGTAAAGGAATCCACAGTACTACCTTTTAACTTTCAAAAGGGTGACTATGATAGAATGAGGAATATAGTTCGGAAAAAAACTAAAAGGAGCGGTTCCAAAGGTTAAAGACTTACAGCAAGCTTGGGTGTTATTTAAAAATACTATCCTCGAAGCCCAGACCAGCTGTATTCCACGCATTAAGAAAAGTGGAAGAAAGTCCAAAAAACTGCCAGCATGGTTTAAAGGTGAGGTCAGAGAGGCTGTTGCTGCCAAAAGAGCAACCTTCAGAAAATGGAAAAAAGAGCCAAATGATGAAAACTGGAAACAGCACAAGCACTGGCAAGTTAAATGCAAGCATTGATAAGGCAGGCAAAGCGGGAATTTGAGAAGAAACTTGCTACGGAAGCAAAAACACGAAATAAGACTTTTTCAAGTACATTCGTAGCAAAAGGCCTGTGAGAGAGTCAATTGGACCATTAGATGATAGAGGGTAAAAGGGGCAGTAAGAGGAGACAAGGAGATCTCAGAGAGACTGAATGAATTCTTTGCTTCGGTATTTACTGAGTAAGATGTAGGGGTGTTACCATAGACTGAAGTGGTATTTAAAGGTGATACTGCAGAGGAATTGAGAGAAATATCGCTACACCGGGAAGATATATTACAACTATTTTATAAACTGAATAGTAGCAAATCACCTGGACGGATGTTATACATCCCAGAGTGTTGAAAGAACTGAAATATGAGATTGCAGACCTGATTTTGGTAATCTGTGAACTTTCATTAAAATCATCTGTAATACCTGAAGATTTGAGTGTCGCAATCGTAACACCAATTTTTAAAAAGGGTTCCAGGGGTGACCCGGGAAATTACAGACTGGTGAGCCTGACGTCAGTACCAGGGAAAAATGGTAGAAGCCATCATAAAGAACAAATTACACAGCATGTAGATAGTCATGGCCTAATGGAGACAGCCAACATGGCTTTAGACAAGGAAGATCTTGTCTTACTAATCTGATCTGTTTTTTTGAAGGTGTGCATAAACAGGTAGACAAAGGTGAGTCGGTTGATATAGTGTATCTGGACTTTCAGAAAGCTTTTGACAAGGTCCCCCATCAGAGACTTTTGGCGAAGCTAAAAAGTCATGGGATAGGAGGCAGTGTACTATTGTGGATCGGGAACTGGTTAAAAGATAGAAAGCAGAGGGTAGGGCTAAATGGCCAATATTCCCAATGGAAAAAGGTGAATAGGGAGTACCCCCAGGGATCTGTACTGGGTCGCTACTTTTTGACATATTCATAAATGACCTGGAAAAGGGAATAACTAGTGAGGTAATCAAATTTGCAGATGACACAAAACTGTTTAAAGTTGTTAAAACCCAAGAGGATTGTGGAAAAACTGCAGGAGGATCTGGATAAATTGGAAGACTGGGCATCCAAATGGCAGATGAAATTTAATGTGGACAAGAGCAAAGTTAAGCACCTCGGAAAGAACAACCCACACTATAGTTACAAGATGCAAGGTTCCACATTAGAACCCCACCCAGGAAAAAGATTTAGGAGTCATCGTGGATAACATGTTAAAACCCTCCGCCAGTGTGCAGCGGCGGCCAAGAAAGCAAATAGAATGCTAGGTATCATAAGGAAAGGAGAATAAAACAAAGGATATTATAATGCCTCTGTATCGCTCCATGGTACGACCGCACCTTGAATATTGTGTGCAATTCTGGTCACCGTATCTTAAAAAGGACATAGAGTTATTAGAAAAAGTACAGAGAAGAGCCACCAAATTGGTGAAGGGGATGGAAGGCTACTCCTATGAAGAGAGGCTAAAAAGGTTAGGGCTCTTAACCTAGAAAAGAGGCGGCTGAGGGGAGATATGATAGAGGTGTATAAATTAATGTATGGAGTGGAACGGATAAACGTGGATAAATTGTTTACGCTATCAGAATATAGAAGGACTAGTGTGCATGTAATGAAGCTACAGGGTAAACTATTTAAGACAAATAGGAGAAAATATTTCTTCTCTCAACGTGTAATCAAACTCTGGAATCTGTTACCGGAGGATGTAGTAAGGGCTGTTAGTATAGCTGGGTTTAAAAAAGGTTTGGACAAGTTCCTGGAGGAAAGGTCCATAAACCACTATTAAAAAAGGGACCCAGGATATCAATGCTTGGCCTAGTACAAGCACTGCAGAACCTGTGTCTTTTGGGGAAACTGCTAGGTACGTATGACCTAGATTGGCCACTGTTGGAAACAGGATACTGGGCTTGATGGACCTCGGTCTGACCCAGTATGGCATTTCTTATGTTCTTATGTTTGTTGAGAAATTAGATAGTTAAGTTTATTTTGATTTTATCCTGTTGCTGTAAAGGGATCCACTGTGTCTGTCCCGTGCCATTTTGAATTCTGTCACTATATTTGCCCCCACCACTTCCATCGGGAGGGCATTCCAAGCATCCACCACCTTTTCAGTGAAGAAGTATTTCCTGACATTGCCTTTCAGTTTACCCCCTTGCAGCTTCATGTTATGCTCTCTAGTTTTACAGCTTCCCCGTTTTAGGAGTATAAAGTTTAAGATCCTAATTTAGGTGAGTTTTCAGCAGAAATCTTAGGCTCCTATGTTTAAATAAAAATAGGGACAAATGTAGGAACCAATCTGGGAGCCTAAATTTAGAAACTCAGCTTTCTTGGTCCCTAAATCTCAAAATGGACACTTTGTTTTTGTGTGTTTTCTCTGTGGAAAGGAATTTGGTGACCAATTTAAATGTAAATAATTGTTAAGTTAAAAGCTAGAGAATATCTGTCGTTTACTTCCTTTATACTGTTTTCCTTTTCTGTGCTGGTCACTTTGTATTCTGGGGGCATAATGGCAGTTTTTCAACTGACTCTTTGAAAACACTGCAGCAGCAGATATAATCGTCAACCGGTGTGCAGCCTAGGACAGTTAGACAGACTGCTAATTCTCTTTGTCAATGCATCCTTCAACGAGATTATGCAGTCCTCTCTGAGATGTGGAACATAGTGGTAATCCAGCTATAGCTGATGAAAAAAATATGTATTACTTTTGACTATAATGCTAAACATTTTGATTCTATATGGAATTATTACCCGTTCAAAGCAAACCAAAATATAGAACTTTTGCAAGCATCAGCACATAGAAATTGATGGCATATGAAGACAGTTGAACTCATCTGTTGTTTTTCCTGCCAATTCCAATATCTCGGCCCATAGTAGAGCTTTTAGTTCTGCCCTTACTTCCTCATTAGGCAGGATTCTCTGTGTTTGTGCCATGCCTTTTTGAATTCCAATAGTGTTTACGTACTCCATGAAGCTAACATCCAGCGGACAGAAAACAAATTGTACAAAGTATTTTTTCATTCAGCGCACCATTAAGTTGTGGAATCTGTTGCCATAGAACATGTTCAAGATGGCTACCATAGTGGGGTTCAAAAGGGGTATGGAGTATTTCATGCATTGTAAATGTTTTCTAAGAAAAAAAATGCTTCTTTTTATTACTCCTGAAGCTGTTTCTCTAGCTTTATATTGTGACCCCTCTGATTCTACACTTCTGGGAGGAGATAGTCAGGCGTACAATATCCAGTTAAAGATAACCAGATAAGTTAACAGATTATCTTTTTAAATACAGTATCTGGTCAGAGATAATCAGTGCCACTGAATATAAGAACAGAAGATAAGCCATGTTAAAGCAGACCATGGTCCATTGACCCCAGAGTCCCGTCTTTGACAGTGGCCAGTTCTGGCTTCAAGTACCCAGAAGTATCCAGAAAAAGATTAATTCTTGATAGTTCATTCCTAGGGATGCTTTTCCCCCTCTCCAGAACACCCAATAGACATACAATCACAAGCAAAGTGCTTTTTCAATTCCCAGAGATCAAGTACCAAAAAAAGTATTTTTTGTCAGTCCTTTCCATTTTCATTAATATCAGTCCAGCATTAACTAGTTTAACATCAGTCTTTTTTTATCATATTATATTTAAAAATCCTCATTACTAGACACAATGTTGTGTTTCAAACCGGTTATCAAAACTCAGTTCTGCATCAGGGAAATAATTTTGTTTCGGTTATCTCAATGTTATACAATGCTCAAAAGCCCTTTGTTTACTCATCTATATGCCATATCCGGTACATTGTCCAAAGTCTTCAGCGGCAGCCTGCAGCGAAACTTGCAGGAGTTAAATACCGTTGAAGAGCTTGTTTGGCTATTTGTTGGCATGACTAAAATTGAAGCATGCATGCAGGGCCGGCCCGTCCATTGAGCAAGAATGTTTTTTGCACAGGGCCCCACGTTTCAGGGGGCCCCGCGCAAAAAACATTCTTCAGCATCCCAAGTTTTAAAAAAAAAAAAAACCAAACCGGCTGCTTCTGCCGCGGCAGCAGCAAGAGCTCTGCCGCGGCACGCATCAAGAGCTCTGCCGCGGGGCCCCCCCCTGCCCGGCAGAGCCTTCCGTGCATCCTCAGCAGCTTTCTTCATGTCCAAAACGCGGGCTTCTTTCAGAGCCGCGAGAGTTTTCCTTTCTCGCGGCTCTGTTTAATCCCGCCGAGGGTGATGGGATTTCCCATCAGCCCCGCGGGATTAAGAGAGCCGCGAGAAAAGAAACTCTCGCGGCTCTGAAAGAAAGCCTGCGTTTTGGACATGAAGAAAAGCTGCTGAGGATGCACGGAGGCTCTGCCGGGCAGGGGGGGGCCCCGCGGCAGAGCTCTTGATTGCTGCCGCGGCAGAGCTCTTGATGCTGCCGCGGCAGAAGCAGCCTGTTTGGTTTTTTTTTTATTTTAATTTGGAATGATAGGGGGGGGGTTAGGACTGGTAATGGGCCATGGGGGGGAGGCTAAACTGGAAGTGGGCTGAGGGGGGGGTGGTGAGGACTGGTAATGGGCCGGGGGGGGGGGGGCTGGTTAGGACTGGTAATGGGGCCAGGGGGGGTGTGGTGGTTAGGACTGGTAATGGGCCATGGGGGGGGAGGCTAAGACTGGAAGTGGGCTGATGGGGGGGGGGGGGGTTAGGACTGGTAATGGGCTATGGGGGGGGGCTAAGTGGGCTGATGGGGGGGGTTAGGACTGGTAATGGGACATGGGGTGAGGAGGATAGGACTGGTAATGTGCCATGGGGGGCGTCTAAGTGGGATTGGGGGGTTAGGACTGGTAATTTGGCGGGGGGGGGGAGGCTAGTACTGGTAATGGGCTGATGGGGGGGGGTTAGGACTGGTAATGGGCTATGGGGGGGCTAAGTGGGCTGATTGGGGGTTAGGACTGGTAAGGGCTATGGGGAGGGGGCTAAGGCTGGAAGTGGGGGGGTAGGACTGGAAATGGGCTGATGGGGGGGCTAAGACTGGAATTGGGCTGATGGGGGGTAGGACTGGTAATTGACTATGGGGAGGGGGCTAAGGCTGGAAGTGGGGGGGTAGGACTGGAAATGGGCTGAGGGGGGGGTTAGGACTGGTAATGGGCTATGGGGGGGCTAAGACAGGAAGTGGGCTGATGGGTGGGGTGTGGTTAGGACTGGAAATGGGCCAGGGGGGGGGGTAGGACTGGACATGGGCTGATGGGGGGGGGTTAGGAAAGTTAAAGGGCTATGGGGGGCTAAGACTGGAAGTGGGCTGATGGGGGTGGTTGGTTAGGACTGGTATGGGCCATGGGGGGGGTTAGGACTGGTAATGGGCCGGGGGGGGTGTTAGGACTGGTAATGGGCCGGGGGGGGGGTTAGGACTGGTAAGGGCTGATGGGGGGAGGGTAAAGACTGGTAATGGGCCATGGGGGGGTGGTGGTTAGACTGGTAATGGGCCATGGGGGGGGAGGCTAAGACTGGAATTGTGCTGATGGGGGGTAGGAGGACTGGTAATTGGCTATGGGGGGGGCTAAGACTGTAAATAGCTGATGGGGGGGCTAGGACTGGAAATAGGGTGATGGGGGGTTAGGACTGGTAATGGGCTATGGGGGGCTAAGACTGGAAATGGGCTGATGGGGGGTCGGACTGGTAATTGGCTATGGGGGGGGCTAAGACTGGAAATAGGCTCATGGGGGGCGAGGACTGGAAATAGGGTGATGGGGGGTTAGGACGTAATGGGCTGATGGGGGCTTAGGACTAGTAATGGGCTATGAGGAGGCTAGGACTGGAAATGGGCTGATGGAAGGAGGGCTTGAACTGCAAATAGCTGATGGGACGTGGGCTTGGAATGGAAAAGGGTTGTGAGGGGGAGGGAGCTAGGACTGGAAAAATGGGTGAGGGGGGGCTAGGACTGGACATGGGCTGATGGAGGGGCTAGAATAGGACTGGAAATTGGCTGTTGGGGGTGCTAAGATTGGACAATGGGCTGTGGTGGGTTTGGATTGAAATGGACTCATGAAGGGGCTAGAACTGGAAGTAGGCTCATGGGGGGCTTGGATTGGAATGGGCTGAGTGGAGGGGAGCTAGGATTTGACATGGGCTGATGGTGGGGCTAGGAAAGGACTAGAAATGGGCTCATGGGGGCTGGGATTGGAAATGAGCTGATGGAGGGACTTGGATGGGACGCAAATAGATGGGGGAGCTAGGACTGGAAATGGGCTTATGGGGGGCTAGGACTGGAAATGGGCTGATTGCGGGGACTAGAAGGGAGCGGATGCTGGGTGGGACTGGAAACTAGAATGGAGCTGAATGTTGGGGGGAGGATTAGAATGGGATGGAGCTGGGAGAGTGAAATGAGAGGGAAAAAATATTTTGTGTGGAGGGAAGACAAATCTACAATTGTCCGGATATTGGGAGAGTAAGTGGGATGATTGAGGATGGAGGGTAAAATTTGAGTGGATGAAATAGGAATGAGGAAAGAGGAAAAGGAGAAAGATTAGTATGTTTAAAGCAGATTGTAGAGAAGAGATGAAAAAAACTAGAAGAGAGAAGAAAAGACAAATGGACAGCAGACGATGAAGAATTAGCGGAAGACACGAAGAAACCAGAAGAAAGTGGCTGGAGCAATTGCAGCTGAAAAAAAATGCACAAAAGGTAGAAAAATATCTCTCTTTAGTTTGAATTGAGTCATTGGAATATGTCAGCTCTGGGAAATGTGCATCATTAACGTCTGCGCTTTGTTTAGTACAAGAGCAAATTAATGTATAGTTTATTTCTACAGTGTTGTACATTCCAAGTTTGGCTTTTGGGATTCCCAGTTTAATTATTGTCTTCCTGTTTCTAAAATTGTGATTCCTTGTTTGGTGTGGTTTATGTTCTGTTCATGTGGTAACTGACTGAGGTATTCTGTTTATGTATTCCTATTTGACATTGCCACTTGTTCTCTTTCCCCCAGTAGGTCATGTATTGTTGTTCTCTGAAATGTATTGGTTTAATATTTGCAGCGTTTCTTTTGATAGTTAGGGTATGGTGCTTTATGAGTCCTGGTAGTGCTGTTAGGATACGGCGGGTTTGCTATGGGTTCTAAAATGGGCAGTGTTTGTAGTAGTTCCTAATGTGTCTGGCGGTTGGCACTGGATTATAGTAATGTGAAGTCTTTTAGTCTTTCTTTATTCATACACTCATTAAGAGGCATGTTTACTAAAAGTTCGTGTATGGTAACATTATGCAAATATTTATGCAAATGAGGACCCTTATGCAAATGAGGCCCCGCACCGAGTCTCCGCACATGGCCCCGCACCCCCCTTGGGCCGCCCCTGCATGCATGCCAGTTGCTTGTGCATGTGTTTATCAATCGTGCACATGATAATTCAGAGGTATACATGGGCACAAGAAATTTGTGTGCATGTATACCTCTGAATTTAGTATGATTGTGTGCAATCATGACAAAAACAAAAAATAATCAATGAATATGGCAAAAATCTCGGTCATGCACGTCCATCATGAAATATTTCTGCAGATATTAGGGCCACTTTTACTAAAGCCTGCAAAAGATTTGCAATTAGCATGCCAAACAAATGTACCTTAATTGCAAAGTCTTCATATTAACTGTCAGGGGCATGACCAGTATATTTGGCAGCTAATGTGTGATGGGCCACTCAAAAGTGTGTTCAGCTAAAGCAGATTCACTTCTCATAGAGAGGTCATTAGGTGAAGCCACATTTATTTATTTTAGTGCTATCAAGTCAGTGTTGACTCATAGTGACCCAGCTACCTCTGGGTTTTCTTGGCAATGTATCACTGGAAGTAGATTGCAAACAGTACAAAAACGTAGGCAGGTGTAGGCTCTCACCAATACTTTATTGATCCATATATGTAAAAGGGAGACCTGACCCGACACAGGCCGTGTTTCGATAGAATCTTCTTCAGGGGTTGGCTCACCTTATACTAAAAACACATTATAAATAAATTAAAAACACAAGTATAAAAACCATAATTAACCTAAATACATCATGGATAACACCGTAAAGAACGCGACAAAAGATAATAAATAAATAAATAATAAGCTTAAAACATATGATACACAAAAATGATTATCCATAAACCTATAACATAGACTAATATTAAAAAATATCACACTCAAATATGTTAAAAAACAAGTAAAACATGAAAAATCTTTGGAAATTGAAAAGCTCCCTTTTAAAACTGAAGTAACACATTATATATGTGAGACAGTAATAGCAAATGAATATTAATCAAAAGTTAAGAAATAATGTCGATAAAAACATATTGATAAAAGCATATTAAAGATACCATTCATACCACATAAATAAGATCTATAGTACAAATAAACATGTCAATGTGAGACGGAGAAATAAAGCATGGAGAAAACACGGAGGAGATGGAGAACCAAGGAGCAGGAGTGAAACAAATTTACCTGAAAACCCGTATTAGGGATACGCCAATACAGTTAATATGTTGCCCTGAAATTGAAACAACCTTTTGTAACTGCAAAAAGGATAAAAGGAAGAGTGTTTATAATGAAAAACTGATTTTATCCAAAGGGTTCATTGGTTTCTTCAAACTATTAATAACTTTTAAATAATGATCGTAGTCTCTTAAAGTATAAGAGACGCAGCTATGCTGCAAACGTTCAAAAATAACCCTCTGTATACTAATAAAGAGACAAAAACTAAGGGATTTAAATTGGGAGACTCTATACATTTAGAAGGATGGTTAATCTGTTCAAGTTTAAAAAAGGATGGTTAATCTGTTCAAGTTTAAAAAACATTAGTTAAAAGCATGCCTTGCTGTAAAGTTAAAAAAAAAATAATAGTAGCATTTAAAAATTATAAAAATCCGTCTAGGTACAGAAATCAAAAAGGGATTACTCATCACCGGTATATGGTAATTATGAGCCTAGGGAACAGCATCACACTAACATCGTTCAAACTTTACTCTATTTTTGTAAACTAAAGAATATTTTACCGACACGCCTATAACCGAGGGAACACCATCTTCCTAATTGTATGATACTCTCTTCAAACAATAAGCCGTCATGTGGGTTGGCATTTTGGTTATACAGATCTCTCTATGATAAAATGAAACAAACCAATAAACAGAATGATATCTTAAAGTATCAGCATGCAAGCTTATTAGAGGCCACCAAAAAACCAAAGGAAACTTCCATATAAAACAGTTTCACCATTGTATGAAACCGCACTTTGCAGGATACCTCGGACTAAGGGACCCCTCTAGAACATAAACGCTATCTCTCAGTAACAACTGCTACCGACGATTTTTACCACTAAAAAAGAGGGAAAAAAATGTATCTAAAATCATATAAACCGATGATACAAAAAACAGCCTGGCATGCCTGCGAGATATAAATGTGACACAATATGAAAAAAAACTTTTCATCCTCGAACTGCCAATGTTTCGGAAACCATGAAAGCAGCATCGAATACACACAGCACCGTGCTGGATAAAAAGACGCTAGCGTATACGTGTGGGTATTTAACCCGCCAGTAGGCGCACGAAGGGAATGTGAATATAAAAGTACATTGTATAAAACCACACTTTGCAGGATACCTCAGACTAAGGGACCCCACTAGGGTATAACCCTTATCTCTCAGTAACAACTGCTACCGAAGATTTTTACCACTTAGGAAGAGAGAGAAAATTGTATCTAAAATCATATGACCCGATGATACAAAAACCATCCTGGCATGCCTACGAGACATAAATGTGACACAATATGAAAAAACCTTACATCCTTGAACTGCAAATAGTTCGGAAACCATGACAGCAGCATCGAATGCTCACCGGCACCGTGCTTAATTAAAAAGATGCTAGCGCATGCGTGTAGATGTTTACCCCGCCAGCAGGCGCGCAAAGAGAATGTGAACATAAAAATACATTGTATAAAACCCCACTTAGCAGGATACTTCAGACCAAGGGACCCCTCTAGGGTATAAACCATACTTCTCAGTAACAACTGCTACCGAAGATTTTATCACTTAAGAAGAGGGAGAAACTTGTATCTAAAATCATATAAACCGATGATACAAAAAACATCCTGGCATGCTCATGAGATATAAATGTGACACAATATGAAAAAACCTTACATCCTCGAACTGCCAATGCTTCAGAAACCATGAAAGCAGCATCGAATGCTCACCGGCACCATGCTTGATTAAAGAGACGCTAGCGCATGCGTGTAGGTATTTAAACCGCCAGCAAGCGCGCAAAGGGAATGTGAATATAAAGGTACATTGTTAATCCGTTTAACAATGATATGTGCACCAATCTTCATGAATATGATCTTCCCCGCGAGGGAATAAAAACCGACAGTAGCTAAGAATATATAAAAAATGTCCACCGGAAACAATTGATTAGAAACTAGGATATAGAAATGAAAAACCTTATACGACAAAAGAATCTAGTTTTGTAAAAAATAGAGCTGACACCACACAAAAATGCAACAGAGGCCTTACCTAAAATACCAACAGGGACTACACTACTAAATATAAAAAACTAAAACTAAAAACACATTCAGTCAAATCATATCTAAACAACCCAATGACTAATAAACAAACAAGGACCACAAGAAAAACCACCGACCTTTACATTAACAAGCACCTTAACTTGAATGTAATTCATATATCTTATTGAACAAACAGATAAATGGATAAACCATATAAAACAAAGAACCAATATTGTCGCGACGCCACCCTGGTGGCTAATGGGCGCCAAGGTAGGTCGGACACAAATAAAGATAAGGTTGGGATTGGTACGTATTTTTCAGGGCCCTGGGATGTATAGCCTTGGTAGCGTCCTTATTACCCAATACCCAAAGAACACAGGTTTCCAAGTGGAGGGAAAATAAGGCTTTATTTCCCTTGTCTTGGAAAGGTTCAAAGGATCAGTCCCAAAACAACAAAAGAAATGTCCTTACATCAGGTTAGAAAAAGTAAAACTCAGGTTCAAAGCAACAACTGTTCTCTTCATAGAGGTGATACAAAACAAACATTTCCTATTTCACCAGTTTACTGCTCACATGCTATGCAAGGATTCCAAGCTTCCAGTGGTACAATAACTACAATCCATTTCCTCATCTGAAAGGGATTCTACCAATTCCACTTGCATTGGTTCCTGATCATACACCTCTGAAACAGAGTCCGTGGTTCTGGGCAACCTATAATTGGGCTTTTCAGCCAAACGCTGTATGACCTCCCAATGCCTTGGGTTCAGAGTGGGGCGTCGGTCATGAACTGTTCTACAAGGCGAATATTCTTCCCTCTTCATAGGTTTTATATTAGCTTTCTGCAAACATTGCTTATTCAAAAGTCTCTCATTTGATAAAAGCTTTTCATACCTTGTATCATGAGAAGTGTTACATGAACAGGGACCTTCTGTTTCCTGTCCTCTCCACAGGCTAGCTCTCTGAAGGCTGTTCCCAACTAAGTGTGGGTTACCTTGTAATGCTGGCTTCTCTCCTTGGGGTGAGGCTTGAGGCCTACTCCTGCTGAGATTCTGCCCTGCTTCTGCAATCTGGCGTGGGTTTTTCAACCGTCCTTCGGTTGACTTCACACAGCTGTCCCAGTACTGCTTTCGTGTTCCCGGATCTCCTGGATCCTTCCGTACTCTCCGTCCTTTCAGGTCTCTCTGGCCTGATCCTCCTTCCAGAGCTCCAGCAGTGTCTGTAGCTTCTGCAGTTTCTGCCACCTCTGCAGCTCCTGCCGCTCCTCCGGCTTCTGCAGGCTCTGTAACTTCTCTGCCTTCTCTGCTGCTCCTGCTGCTACCGCCACTTTCGCTTTTACCGCCACTTCCCCTTTTCCAGTCTTCCAGACTTTCTTTAAAAGGAGTTCCTGCCTTCCTGGATTGGAGGCTGGCTGGCTTTTGGTCACACCCTGTGGGGCGTGGATCCTCAGTCTTCCGGAGGTATCAGGGGGTATCAGGTTCCTGAAAATACTGCAGCTTGTGCATGCCTTTTTTCGTTTTTAAAATATTTTCTTCTGTTCCCCACTAGTCTGCTGCATCACAATATATAAAACCATGAAAGTATAAATATTTAAAACACGCAAAAAGATTGAAGCACAACCTAACTAAAAGTGATCCTGATAATGAAAGTTTATCCACCAAAAAGGACTTCCTTACAGGAAAACGGAAAAATCGCATTCAGCGTTCAACCCATGCGGTGTGAGAGTGTTGAGAGCAAAAATGTATTTCTGTTCCATCTGGAGAATGGTTTTCTCTATATTTCCGCCTCTCCAGTTTAATCTCACTTTTTTTATGACAAAAAATTTTAAATCTGACAATTTGTGTGCTCTGTCTATCCAGTGTTGCACCAACGGTTTATCTGTCAATTGTCTCTTAATGCAGCTTTTGTGTTCTACTATCCGTACGTGAATACTTCGTTTAGTTTTACCTACATATAGGAGACTACATGGACATTGTATAATGTAAATAACATGTGTGGTATCGCAATTGGAAAAATCATCAATGTAAAATGGCTGCTGTGTTACTGGATGTATAAAAACCTTCCTTATAGGTAAAACATTTAAACAAACAGAGCAATGGCCACATTGGAATTGCCCCTTAAGGGGTTTCTTTTCGGTGAAGGCGGAAGGCACCAATAAATTGCGAAGATTAAGGTTACGTTTGTGCGCTACCATAATATGAGTATCGTGAAAACAAGGAATTGCTTGAATTAAATGCCATTCTTTTTTAAGAATGTTAACAATCCATTGGGACTGTAGTGAATATAGTAGCGGACAAACCATTTTGGTATCCCTTTTGCTTTTATTATCACGTATTTTATCTGCCTTTGTCCGTGAGTAATTGCGTGCTCTAGAATAGGCCTTATGAATATATTGCTGAGGGTACTGGCGTGCTTCAAACCTTTCTTTAAGGTCTTTTGCCTGTGATTCAAATTCGCCGTCAGTGGTACAGTTCCTCCTAACCCTAAGAAATTGTCCGACAGGTATTTCTTAATGCAGAGTTATGGAAACTTTGGTAATGGAGCAGCTGATTCCTGTCAGTTGGTTTTCTATACAATTTTGTAATAAATCCCTTTACTTCTCTCTGAATTACTAGATCTAAATATGGAATTTGCACCGGATCATAGGTAATTTGAAAGCGTAAATTTTGGTCTAAATCATTTATCCATATATTAAATGCGGACAAGTCTTCCATAGAACCATCCCATATAATAAAAATGTCATCGATATATCTAATCCACAATTTTACTCTGGATTCAAAAGGGTGAGTTTTAAGAAAAGTGTTTTCAAATTTATACATATATAAATTGGCGATGTCTGGTGCCATAGATGACCCCATTGCCACCCCCTTAATTTGTTGGTAAAATATGTCTCTAAAGCAAAAGAAATTTTTGCATAATGCTATCTCTGCCAAAATTAGAAGAAAGGAGGTGGAAATACGTGTATATTCAGTCCTATCTACTAAATACTCCTCTATAATGCTCAATGCTTCAAACTGTGGAATATTAGTATATAATGCTTCAACATCTAAAGTAACTAATAAAACTTCTGAACTCAAATCTCTAAATGTTGAGAGAATATCGATAATGTGTGAAGAATCACGAACATAGGACCACATACGAGAAATGTGGGGCCTTAAAAGAATGTCCATCAATTGGGAAATGGGTTCTAAAAGTGACCCAATGGCAGAAACAATGGGTCGACCAGGGGGAACTGTGAGCGACTTATGAATCTTGGGGATCACATAAATCGTGGGCATAACCAGTTTATCAACAATCAAAAATTCTTTCTCTTTTTTGGTAATATGCCCCGTTTCAAAGGCACTAATGACTATGTTATCTATAGTACATTTCAAGGATTCTGTGGGATCACCATCAAGACGTAAGTAAAAATTCTTGTCATTAAGCTGTCTAGTAATTTCAGCTAGATATTTATTCTTGTCCATGATCACCACCCTTGTCCGCCGGTTTAATGATAATTCTACTGTTTGTCTGTAATGTTTTAAGAGCCTGTCGTTCAGGAAATGTTAAATTCTGAAACGGTAAACAATCATTTTCATGAATCTGTTCAACTTGTTGCATGACAACTTTTTCAAAGGCCTCGATGAGGGGATCAGTTTTCGGAGGAGGGACCCAAGTGGATGGTCTACTAACTATGGAGATATCACCATGATATTCGGATTGGTCATTAAAAAAATGACGTATGCGAATTTTCCTAAAAAACTTGTATAAATCAATTTGGGTTTGAAATGGATCGTATCTCCTTACAGGTACAAATGATAGTCCCTTATTTAAAACGGAAACTTCCTTGGTCGTGAGATTGTATCCAGAAATATTAACTACATTATTAGATTCTAATATTCCCTTTCGTGTGACCATCCTCCCATCCATTGTCCCCTCCCCTTCCCTCGGCCTCGTCCTCGATCCCTGCCCTGTCCTTGAAATGTTTTGTGATCGCCATGTTGTACTTTGCAATGACTCTTTTGTTGTTCCTAGCAGGAAAATGAATTTATACCTAGAAGCCCCAAAGTATGTCAATTGATGCACTCAATTGTCGAGGATGCATCAATTGACGTACTTTGGGGCTTCTAGATATAAATTCATGTTCCCGCTAGGTGGCGCATCTCAATCACTGTTTACAGTTTTACTCCGACATTACAAACAATATACACACAATGATGTCATGTAATGACATCACATACTGCACGTATTTAACAAATAAGTAACTTCACAGTCATCATGATAATTCGTCAATTGACGCACTTTGGGGTTTCTAGGAAAAATGCCTTTTGGGGCTTCTAGTGTTAACTTATATTGAAGAGCCCTTACAAATAATAAGAACTGAACTGAGTTTCAACTTACAGTGCAACAGGTTAACAATAAGCCTGCATAGAGAAGTATTTAACATCAGGGAACATTAAGTAAGTAAACATAAGTATGGAGAGAGAAGAGATATACCACTAGGTAACTGAACCAAAATATTCTGTGAAGAGATGAGTTTTTAGTCTGCGGCAGAATTCAGTTATAGCTACTGATGCTATAGGGAGTGAATTCCAGATGGAGGGTGCATATAGGGAGAAGGCTTGATTTGAGGTAGAGTGGTTGCATCTTGTTTTAAGGGATGATTAGTAAGTTTTGGTTGGCTTTCCTTCTTGTCTTGTTGTTAGGGGATATCCGAATGAGTGACTGAAGACTAGCTGCTGATAGATTATGGAGAATCTTAAATATGTTTAGGGAAGATTTATACTTGACCCTCATGGGCGTTGGGAGCCAGTGAAGGTGCTTTAGCACAGGTTTAATACAGTTTCTTTGGGGAGCACCTAATATGATCCTGGCAGTTGTATTTTGTGCAAGTTGCAACAGATGCAAGTTAATCTTTGGAAGCCCTTGATAGATGTTTCCATAGTCGAAGATGGCTCTTATGAACATCTGGCAAACATCTCTAAAGTCACTGTGTTCAAGCAGTGGGCGGAGATTTTGAATTATTTTCATTTTATGGTATGCTGTTCTTATAATCTCTTTGATGTGAGAGCAGAAGCTTAATCTTTGGTCAAAAGTTATTCCTAAGTATTTGACTTCATCCTTAATCTGAAGAGCTATGTTAGCCAGGCTTATAGTGGTTGAAGCAGTGAATGTTGGGGTCTTTGTTCTGTGGAGCACCTTAGTGAGGAAAGGGCAGACTCTTGTGGTAGGCCTTGGTTCAGCTTATAAGGGTGTGAAGAGAGCAGCCCCATCTTTACTTTTTGGTAACAGTCCTCCAGGTAAGACTGGAGCCACTCTAGTGTTTTTTGTCTTAGACCAATTGAATGAAGTTGTGATAGAAGGTTATGGTGGCTTATCAAATCAAAAGCAGCGGAGATGTCTAGGAAGATGAGTAGAAAATCCTGTGTTAGCGTTTCTGTTCCTTTGATTAGCAGTAAAACAGCCTGAATCCATGTTGCTGCAAGTCGAGGGGGGAATAGGAGTTGATATAATCTTGCATCTGCAGTTTTACTGCCTTTTTTATGATCTTGGTGATGAAAGGAATACTGGAAATAGGTCTGTGGGAGGCTGGGGATACTGGATCTGATGTGGGATTTTTTTTAGTAGTGGCCTGATAGAGGCATGCTTAAGGCTTTTAGACATGTAGCCTAGAGAGAGAGATGACTGCACTATTTTGAGTAGAATTGGATTAAGCTCATGTTTGGTGAGTTTGACTCAGAAGACTGGGCATGGGTCAAATGAGAAGGTAATGTACTGAGGCTTGAGATGATGTTCTCCAACTGTTCAGTGGATATAGTATTAAAATTAGACCATGTGTGACTGAAGGAGTTGTTGCTTGATTCAGGTGTGTGCAGAGTTGTCCTGTTGGTAGTAGCGGTTAGCTTGACTTGGAGGAATTAAGCTGTGTCATATGGGCATAAGGCAACATCTGTTTTCTTGGAGATGGGATTTTTTATTAGGTGTGCTATATCCAACAGCTCTCTGAGATGGTTTAGGGAGGCTCTAATTAATTTAGTGTGATACTCTCTTTTGCGTGTGTAAGTCAATGAGCAGTATTCACTTTGAGTGGTGGCATATGCTGCCTGGTGGTCTGGGTCCTTGGAGTGTCTCTATTTGCATTCCAGCTGTTGGAGTTTACACTTGAGATTCTTTAAATCTGGGAAGTACCATAGAACCTGGTGTCGCCTCCTAATGGTGTTTGTATTGTAGGGTGATATGGCATAAAATAAAATGGTGGTGTTCCAGTCGGTAATTAAGGAATTAAGGAATTGAGGTCAGTTGTATCTGAATGAGCAAGTGGAAGAATTTTGTTTGAATAAATTCTTATCAAAGGGATGAAATCTACATGCATGGTGTGATGAGGAATCGGTGATGGCCGTGTTGGAGAGAAGGGGTAAGAAAAAGTTGATCATGCTATAGTCTGACCATGGTATTGGGATGTTTTGCATAAGTGAGGAGAGGAGTTTATAGGGCCAGTTGGTCGGAGTGAAAATAAGATCTAAGATTCCTCTTTTTTGTGAGTTGGGTTTGTAGTGATTTATTTGTATTGGAGAGCTTCCAAGGCAGCGAGAAAGGAGGTGGATTGCTTTATAGATGTAGTGGGTAAATTATTAGCAATTATTAAAACCCCACCTCCCCTCTTTAATGTTCTGGGGCAGTTGAAAAGATGATATGATGGAACGGTGAGTTGGTTAATCAGAACGTTATCATACTCATTCAACCATGGTTCCATTATGCACGTAATATCAATGTGGTTGTCTCTGATGTAGTCATCTACTATTGGGATCTTATTATGGGCTTAGTGTGCATTGATTAGAGCACATTTGAGCAGCTAGTTACAGAAGGAATATGAAGGGATTTGGTCTTCTCTAGAGAGGAGTTGAATCTTGATTAAGTTACATGAATCTCTATTCCGTGGTTTATAGCAGTGAAGCTAATGCCTAGTGGTTTGAGTACATTCTATGATAGGGATCATGATGGATGTGTGAGAGAAGTTGCTTGAGGCACTATTAAAGTGATGATAAGTATGAGAATGAGTTGGGGGGTGAGGCTAGGCATGATGCTCCTTTTGCGGTCAAGCTGTGCCAAGCTCTATTAATAGAGGGAATGGGTGGGGAGGAGCTGTTGAAGCAGCACGTGTTGAGGTTTGCACTTGCCAAAATCTCGAGGAGCTGCTATTACATAAAGATGATGTTTGCTTGCTACCATGTGCAGATCTAGTTGGAGGTATTGCTGTATGAATGATAGTTATACTTGCAGTGATCTCAGGTTGAAGGGAATTGTATGGGTCCCTCCAAGGGCCACATCTAAGGGCCCTTTAGCATGGCCCTTAAGGTGGGCCCGCCAGGCGTGGGAATGCCTGAAGCGCTATGTTGTTAAATATGCTGGTAGGCGTTTGATGACGCTGGGCAGGAGACGGAGCGAATCACTGCATGAAAGCAGGCCTACCTGCTTATCGAGTGCTGATGATCAGCCCTTGAGGGTCCAGATGGATTGCTGTATGCAGCAGAGAGTGCAAGTTGGTCCCAGAACATGTGCGCCTGAAGCGCCATGTACTTCTATATGCCGGTAGGAGTCTGATGATGCTGAGCGGGAGGTGGAGCAAATCGCTGCATGGAAGTGGGTGTACCTGTCTGCCGGGTACCGGTGGTCAACTGTTGGGGGGCGTCTGGATGACTTTCTGGAGGCAGCAGAAGTGGCAAGTTGGTCCCAGAGCATTAAGACCAACATTTCTGCTGAGTGCATGGCACTTGCCCTGGCGCTAGGGGTAATGCCACACCCACTCTCCACCCATTCCCTGCCCCATCCCATGATCACCGATTAGAAAGCAGTGACAGACATAGAAACATAGAAAAATGATGAAAGAAAAAGACCACATGGCCTATCTAGTCTGTCCTTCCATATCAACAACTACAACAGCCCCCTTTTTTCCTATAGAGATCCTCTGTGTTTGTCCCATGCTGTTTTGAATTCAGATACTGTCCTCATCGTAGAAACATTGTGTGTTAGTGTTCCCAACTTCTAGTTGTTGTGTGTTAAAACTCATGTTAACTGAATAACGGGCTTTAGTAAAAGTGACTCTTAGCCTAAGACTGATCCTCTAGGGCCACAAACTGGTTGGATTCTGGAGAGAGATTTGTATTCAGTGGAGGTAGTGGGTATGCAAACCTATTCATATTTATTCATTATGGATATCCTGAAAATCTGACTGCTTGGCAGCCCTCAAGAACCAGAGTTTGAGAGCCTTAGGGCCCTGTTTACTAAGAATTTTCTCCATAGATACAAAATGGGAAAATCCTTTAGTAAACAGGCCCCTTAGTCTAAGAAGTAGATTAATTTGCATATTTTGCTACCTTGTACCAATTCAAGATCTGTTCTGCCCTTAGAGCATATTACTTGTGCATCCTAGTACTTTTGAGGGTTCCTTTTTACTGAAAATGTGCGTCCTTCAGATAGTCAATATTTCTGTCATCTCTTCCCTTCTCCAGAGAATTAGGCATAATCTTATTGAATATGGAATGGATTCACTCATTTAGAGGCTGGAATAGAAGATGAAGTAAATAAAAATGTTTGCAATTCACTCCCAGAAGTGGGCCTATTCATGGGCCCAAATAAGGACAAATCACGTTCAATCAATGAAGGACATCAGACCTTCCCCACTCTGAGCTATGGAATAAATTAATGGCGATATTTCCAAATGCATGAACCTCAGTATTTTATTGATATTCAATAACTCTTGTTACGTATAACTGTCAAGCTACCTAATGTCATGAGGGAGATTTAAAGTCAATTCTGGATTTCTAACAACCCTGATGCATTATGGGACCTGTAGCACTGATTGCAATGGGCAGAATCCAAGAATACAAATGCCATATTGTTTCGGGATGTAAGTTCAAAAGCAGAACTTACAAAAAGCTCTTGTTCCTGGAATGGGGAAACTTGACAGCTCTGGTTATATAGGTCTTCTAGAGAAAAATATTCAGGCCATGATATTAGTGTGAGTAAAGGTCAAGGAAATGAAAATGTCTGCATAAAGTTCAATCCCTGTGCTTACTTGTTTGCATATTCTAAAACATAATTTACCTGCTTCCATTAGAGTTCAATAAAGAAAGTAACAGCACTTTTATACTTCTAAAGACTGATTATTACAATCACCATGCAAATCAACCAAGGCACAGGAATATATAGGGCACCTGGACTTGCCAGTAGCCCAGGTCTAAATGTTTAGAAAAGTTGATTAACTTACTTCTTTGCATCTACATAATCATTTTTACTTTATGCAAGTACAGACTAAGCCAGAAAAGAAAGGTGAGACATAGTGCTGAGCCCAGTCATATTCAGTAGCAGCAGTGGTTTCAGAGTAAAAGCTACTTCTATGTCCTTAGACTACATGTAAACATTGGGCCCGATATTAAGCGCTGGCAGCTAGCACTACTATAGCGACTAGCCGCCGGTGCTGAATGTTAAACCTGGATATCAATGCCAGGGCCATATCGGGGCTCCAGCATTCAATATTCAGCTTGTCCAGATTGCCACAAACCTAACCAGTTAGAGCCCTTGTTCAGCTGATGCCTGGTTTGCTTCTTCGATGAAAGTTAAGCCGTTCTTGCACCCGACGTTCGCCACATGTTGCTAACCAGTTAGTAATAGGTGCCATCCCAGAATGTCTCCGGCATGCCCTGATGCTAACCGGTTAGCATCGTGGCATGTAGTGTGGCACCCACAGATATTCTGCAACACTAACCATGTTAATGCCGCTAAATTTTCTGCTGAGCAGCATTTACATGGTTTGTAGGTCTGCCAACCATGTAAATGCCTTTGAATATCCCCCCAATGTTTATTGGAAACGAGAGGATGGTATTCTAAGAAAGGGGGAGAGAAGAGAGATGAAGATGAGAGAGGAGGAGATATTAGTCACAGAAATAATGACTCTCTATGGTACGTTCTGGGTGCAGTAACAGAGTTCATTACCCTCAAAGTAGATGTGAACATGAAGTGCAAAAGATGGTGATTGACACACCTTAGTAATAACCCAGGAAGGTATATTCTGGAACAAGCAGGACCGAACAGCAGATTGAGATTGATTGGGCTCAGCATGGAAAGTCAAAGGGAACTTGTTTCAAAGCATCAGACAAAGAACTGTTGGAGATAAACAGCAGGTTAGGAAGCACGTCCTCCCTAGTGATCATCACATGGGGCCGTTGCATGTGCTAAGCAATATTGATGACTGTATCCAGCTGTCCTATAATGTCAAGGTTTCAACATAGTACAATATCCTCCCCATCCCCCTACGCATTATCCTACTGACACACAGACACTCGGGAACCAAAGAAGTAGCAATTTCTTAATCATATATTAATAGAATCAAAACAAGCTTGCATGTATGATATATATATATCTTGCTAAGTGGCTGTGTGTGTCAGTAGGATAATGTGTAGGGGTTCGGAAAGGGGAAGAAGCAAGTGAGACACAAAGATGGTGAGAGGGGATTGATGGGGCTATGGCAGTGTATGCTAACAAAATATGAGTCATCATTAGACAGATGTTCCGAATACCATCAGCTAGCTATAGACATGTACATGTGGTGTAGAAGACTGAAAAGGCAAATCTGATTTATCATAAGTAGCTCCTCTCCCCAAATACTAGTACCTAACCAAAAAAAAAAAAAACCTGTTAATAAATAAATCTTTGCAACCAGTTGAGAGAGTCCCTTTGGAAGTCATTGCCAATGACATTGATTTAAGTATGGCGGTGAGATTCATGTAAACAGAATTTAAAAGTAAGGGAGTCACTGCTGCCTAACCCTGATTGTGAACATGGCTTTTAAGCTGTCTATAATCTCCAAAAGAAGTGATATGTCTGGCAGGCAAAACACTGATGCTAGCAACATTCCTTCAGCGTTTCAAGGGCATAGTGGCTATAGAATGCCGATGTTCGCATTTTCAAGGGAGTGTAACATGCAGATATATTTTACGTCTTCCATTCTTATGATTATCTTCAGCATCCTCTAAACTTGTCCTGGTTGTCTTTTCATTGTGTCTACTCTCATTTCCTCCTATACTGTGACTTGCATGGTATCATATATGCTCAATCCCTTTCTCATTGTTCTGTTCGCAGTCTTTCCTTCTGTTTCAGCCACTGGTGTTCACGTCTATTTTTGTATAGCAGTTATAAGTATTCATAAAGCTAGTCTCAGGTGCTACATTCTCCATAAAACTCTTCTCTTTTAATATGACTTTTCCTGAAACCACCTTTCTGCCCACTTCCTAACATACACTGTATATAGGGATAATTTTATAAAGATTTCTCCATTCGTACAGCTGTTTTTTTAGTTGCAGAAAAGGATTTTTATTCATGCATATATGCAGGCCTTGACACATTTTCTTGAAAACTAGGAGCCAGCCTACAAATCTGAGAGACGGATGAAATTTAGGTCACAATGCATGCCCTGACCTCCCCTCAGAAAGCTACGTCTGGGTATGTGTGTGTGGTGTGCGAAGGTGCGGCGCTCTTGTTTGTGTGGTATGGAGGTGGGGTGCCTGCATATGTGTGTGTGGGGGGGGTGCACCTTTTGCTTCTACACATTGTGCCCCTTACTTCCCATGCATTCTCTTTATTATCCAACCCCTTACACTCTTCCCTCCCCTCAACTCCATCCCATTTCCTGCTGTCCCTTTCCCACCCCAATTCTCTGTTTCCCTTCCCAGGTTCTCTCCTCATCTCCCTCCTCCCTTGCCCTCAGACCCTGCCCTCAATTTCCCTTACCATTTACTATTTAGTAAAGTACTATTGTCCCTTTGAATTTCTTCAGCTCTTTGCCCTCCCCAACTTTTTTTTTGTTGTTGTTTTTTTGCAGGCTAGGCAAACACTGTAGGTCCTTCAGAAGCACTTCGGCCCATGGGAATCCCATTTACTGTGGGCAGACACTGCCGGTCCTGGCCACAATGCCTATTTTGGCCATGTGCTCTGAGCCTCAGGCACCAGGTCCATTTTTTTGTTCATCATGGCAACCTGATGCCTCAAACTGTTGAGCCTTGCATATGTGTGCCTATAAGATGATGTGTATTTAGATGGGTGCTGTAAGTAGGCATTCCCTGGGGTAGAGTGTTGATGAAGCAGAAGTAGAATTATGCACATACATGTTTTATCAACAACATACATTTACAGCATCATTGGAACAGGTGTAAAGATATGTGTCCACATTTACCCCCTCTTGGGTGTGGTTCTGCAAGTCTACTTTAAAATGACACATGGGGCATGCTTATTAAAGTGTGCTAGGATATTGCATGTAGCACACGCTGAGGGTAGAAATCAACATCTATTTATTTATTTAACGTTGTTTGTTTGTTTTTTAATACCGTCTTTCTACAAGTCAAGACAGTTGACAGAAAAGAAAGTGCAAAAAACATTGAATTAGGTAAAATATGTGATGTGTGCAGAAATCATGCGCTACCTGTTGGGGGCCTATACAGCATGGCCCCAGCAGATACCACACTATGTCGGACCAATAGCAATGTGGATGTACCGGTAGAAATGCAGATGCCCTTAATGAGACCCACTGAAGTGGCATTAAGTGCACCCATGCTGCCTACAACATTGATGGAAACATGTGCCATCAATGCCCATACTAACTGCACTGTGCAGATATTCCCATGCCCCAACCCCATCCTACCCATTTCTTTCCCTACCACAAGCTGAACAGATAGCACAGGGTTCATTTCATGCTGTCTGTTTGGGCCATTAGCAATCTGCTCAAAGGTTAGTGCAATTTAGTAAATATGCCTTTTAGGAACCAGACCTGCCTTTATAAATAAAGCTTAAAATATATGGGCCTGTTCCTTATCGTTCCTCCAGTTTAGTCCTCCACCTCTGGGTTGTGTACTTCCTCCTGCAGCTTGGAGACTGGGCATGTCAAAATCGTGACATCACTGGATGTAGCCTGCTGGTATCTCCCATCAGCCCCAGTGTGTCCAGGCTCCATGCAGCAAGAGGACGTAGTGAGCCTAGGTGCTGGGCTCACTAAGGATCAGATAAGAAGCATACCTTAAATTGTAGCTTTAGATTTTGTTTTACTCTTTCATTTAATTTAATTTACCTTTATTGAAGATGCCTCTTAAAAAAAAAAAAAAAAACTTAAGGAGTTAACTCTCAAGAGATAAGGCCTTGCCCTTGCTCTCTCCCCGGACTGAATCAGTCGGCTGGGACTTCGATGGCGGCTCTCCCTCCCTGGACTATACGGGAAGGAGCCCTACTAAAGATAAGTCGCATTTCCGCTTGTTCTCACCGGCTCGCGGCGGAGCGCGCATCCTAATTCGAGGAAAGCAGCCCTCACCGCGATCGCTGTCCATGTGGCATTTGGACAGTGTAGCGATTAGCAGGGCCAGAAATCACTCCAAAGCAGCAGTGCAGGCAGAGACTTCGACTCTACGATCTGCCGGCGTGAGGTGAATGACTTTGGGCAGCATAGGCAGACAGCATTGCTGAGGTCGGCAGCTTGCGACTGGCTCAGGTAGCGATTGAATTGGTCGTCGTGGCCTTCTTCCCATCATTTCAGGCCGCGCCGGGGACTGGAACACTTTTCTTTTGGCGGTCTAGTGGTTTTGGCACCAAGATGGGGCCTGACTTCAGCACAGCCATTGTCACGCATGTGCATGCCGCGATTCGGGTCTGCACGGGGCAGCCCGCAACGGGGGTGAAAGCAGCCCAGTTTTAGGCAGCAAGATTGCAGTTTTAACTGGGAGGATCTTATTCAGGGTATTTCTGTAATTCATTTATTTATCTTATTTAATTTATTCAATTTATTTAATTTATTTAATTATTAGTGTGTTTAGTTCATTTATTTATCTTTATTGGGTTCATTTGATTTGGAGGGGTCTTCATTGTAAGCGGGGCCTTTTTCCTTTGCATTGGTTTCAAAAAAAAAAAAAAGAGGAACAGGATTTGTTTATCCCCTTATCTCCCCGACCTACTCCAAGAGGGTGTTAACGTGACTGTTGCCTTCACGTCCTCAGTGACTAGTGTGGGGCACACACAGAGACACCATCTCAGACGCTGGAATCTGCCGGGGCTGTGTGGCAGCTCCAACTACTAGGAACAGCAGATGGAAGGCAAGGTTATTCAGGAGGCACGCAGCTTGGCGGCAAGAAATGAGGAGGAGTTCACGTCGGGTAGTTAGTCCCTGACCTTGCAGGAGGGATCCGCTCGCCTGGCTAGTGCACGGTCTTGAACGGGCGCGGGACCTTCCCTGTGAGATATCTTTCCAGGATTTGTCTTGATGATACAACGAGCATATTGCTGGCGACAGCACGGGAAGCTGACTGAGCCAATGCCACTGGCGATGCCGATGATGCAGTCCGGGACAGAAGAGGGCGTTAACAGTGTACCGAGGTCCCTTAAGAGGGTACAGCCACTGGATTTCCCACCCTCAGATACTGAGTGGCCTGAGACAGAGATGGCCGAGTTTGACTTTGCATCTAGAATGGCAGAACTTGAAGAAGGAGAAATCAGGCGAGAAGTAGTTGGGGGTTCCGGAGGGACGAGCTCCTGGTGCTCATTACAGAATCCTTTCAGGCCCTTCATCTAGCTGCATTACAGTCTGCAGAGGAGGGGGGTTTGGAAAACCCTCTCATTCAAGCGGTGCGGAACTCTCAGGTGGGGTTCCTGGGGCACCGGATACTTCATAGGATGATCCAAGAGGAATGGGTCCTACCGGAAGCGGTGCTGAGGGGTGTCAGGACCATGAATAGGCTCTATCCCTTAGCAGAGAAGGACAGGGAAAGTTTCCATTTCCCACGAATAGATGCAGCCGTCTCAACAGTCACAAAATGCTCTTTCATTGCAAACCTCTATTTGTGGAGCCGGGGTGACAGGAGCGTACTTTAGATGGTCAAAATGGCTACAGCAATATTTTCAATTGGAGCAGATGGAGGTGACACGGCTGAAATCTGGCTTAGCATATTTGGCTGGTATCCACTACGGCCTGATTAGAGCGTTCGCGAATAGTATGTCATCTTGGTACTCACGCGGCGTTACCTGTGGTTAAGGAATTGGGCAACAGTCGGTTCTTCCGTGTCGCAGTGCAGTAAGCCCCCTTTTAAGGGCGGGCTTTGTTTAGGGATGATCTGAACAAATTGGATAAGGATTTGGGAGAGTCCAAAGGGGGAAGGCTCCCAGGAGGCAAGCCTAAGCAGGGAAAGTTCATGCCTGCCTCTCGGGGCCAGTTTAGAGATTTCAGGAGATTTCATACTTCTCGCTTAGGAGGGTTCCAATGACGAAGATTTGCTTCTCGAGCCCAGGGGTTTCATGGGTTTCGTGGAGCAGGTAGAGGTTTCACAGCTGTCTCCGCGGAGTCCAAAACAACTATGAAGCGAGGCGTTTCAGGAGTTCTTTCTTGCCCGGACCCTAATAACATTCAACCAATGGGTGCTGGAGGTAATTCGAGAAGGCTATGCTCTAGAATTGACACGTCCGGTCCTGGATTCATTAGTGTTTTCGCCCTGCTAAGGTCGGCAGAAAATGTCAGCGGGACGACAAACGTTGGATCGGTTCTGGCAAATGGGAGCAGTAACGCCGGTTCCGGCAGCAGACGAGGGCATAGGTCATTCCTCCCTTTATTTCGTTGTGCCAAGGACAGACGGGTGCCTCCAGCCCTTCCTGAATCTCGAAGGGGTGTATCGCTGTCTTCGAATTCTTCATTTCCGGCTGGAAACTTGCGTTCGGTCTTTGTGGCGGTTCGCCAAGGAGTGTTATGGATCTCCCTTGATCTCACGGGGGCGTATTTACACATCTCTATCAGAGCAGATATTCAGAAGTGCCTGAGGTTGGCTCTCCCTTGGGGACATTACCAAATCCAGACATTGCCCAGCGGTCTGGCGTCGGCTCTGTGGACCATCACCAAAATCAGGATGGTGGTGGCGGCAGCATTGCGGAAGGATGGTTTTTTAGTTCACCCTTATCTCGACGATTGGTTGATTCAGACAAAGTCTGAGGCTGACAGCATTCAGGTAGAAGTTTCGGCAGAGTCTCGGTGGGGTAGTCAATTTGATCAAGAGTCGGTTGGTCCCGTTCCAGGATATAGAATACCTGGGGGTAGGCGTCAACACATGGTAGGAGCTGTGTTTTTGCCGGATCGTCGAGCTCAAGCACGTCGACAGCTGGTACGTAAGTTCATGTCCACCTCAGCGCCGTCAGTGTGGAGCTAGGGTCAATGATGATGACTCTGGAGGTAGTCCCGTGGGACAGATTTCCCATGCAGCCATTGCAGAGGGCGCTGATTCATCGATGGTTTCACCAGATTTGCTAAACAAACTTCTATGCCCTTTCTGGATCTGGAGGTCCCGTCGGGGGCGGTTATTGTCCGGGAAGGCTGGAGGTGGGCCTGTTCCTGAAACAGCCACAGTGGCTCCCATTGTTGTCAGACACGAGTCTCACGGGATGGGGAGCACATGGCGGGGATCTCTTCACGCAAGGGACTTGGACCAACCAGGAGGGTCAATGGTCGTTCAACCGCCTCGAGTGGCGGGCAGTGTTTCTAGCGCTACAGGCGTTCGAGGTCGCAGTGAAGGACCAGGCAGTGCGAGTGCTTTTGGACACTAATGCGATGGTGGCCTACATCAATCTGGAAGGTGGAATGGAAAGCATGGCCACGGAAGAGGAAGCAGAGGCGTTGTGCGCTTGGGTAGAACCTTGACTACAAGCGATCTCTGTGGGGCACATTGTAGGAAAGGATAATGTGATGTCTGGGTGGATGCCGGGGAATGGGAGCTCCATCCGGAAGTGTTCGTTCAAATAGTCTGTGGATGGGGGTCGCCGATTATGGATCTCATGGAGACCTTTCAGTCAGCAAAGGCGAGTCACTTCTACAGCAGGCGTCGAGTGTGGAGATCGGAGGGGAACGACGTTCTGATTCTGAATTGACCGTCGTCTGGGTCCCTCTGGTTTTTCCCCTCGTGGGCACTCTTAAGGCGAGTGGTTTGGCACATCGAGGCTCGTTGGGGAAGAGTGTTGTTGGTGGCTCCAGATTGGCCGAGATGCCTGTGGTATGCTTCAACTGCGACACTGTATTTTAAAGGCGAGTATTGATTTATCAGATTTAGGGGACAAATGGGTGCTATTGAACATGGCAAGTACATTGGCCATTTCAACCAATGCTGCTTCTAAATTGTATTCCATCATTAGAGATTGATATGGTCAGCCCTGTGTAGATGTAGAAAAAGTTTGGAAGCTAGAAACAATATTGTCTTTACCACGCCGATACGGGGGTCAGTTCTGGGGATCACTGATTCATATTACCAGATCATCCTCCCTGAACCCTCCATACAGTGTGCAGCAGCAGCCAAGATAGCAAATAGAATGCTAGGTATCATAAGGAAAAGAATGGAGAATAAAACAAAGGATATTATAATGCCTCTGTATTGTTCCATGGTGCGATCGCACCTTGAATACTGTGTGCAATTCTGGTCGTCATATCTTAAAAAGGATATAGCGTTACTAGAAAGGGTACAGAGAAGAGTCACCAAAATGGTAAAGGGGATGGAAAGATACTCCTATGAAGAAAGGCTAAAAAGGTTAGGGCTCTTCAACCTGGAAAAGAGGCGGCTGAGAGGAGATATGATAGAGGTCTATAAATTAATGAATGGAGTGGAACGGCTAAACGTAGATCAATTGTTTATGCCATCAAAATATAGAAAGACTAGGGGACATGCAATGAAGCTGAAGTCAAACCCATATAAGACTAATAAGAGAAAATATTTTTTCACTCAATTTGTTACCGGAGGATGTAGTAAAAGCTATAAGTGTAGCTGGGTTTAAAAAAAGGTTTGGACAAGTTCCTGGAGGAAAGGTCAATAAACCATTATTAAAAGAGATCCGGGTAATTCACTGCTTGTCCCAATATAAGCATTGTGGAACCTGTGTCTTCTGGGGAAACTATTAGGTACTTGTGACCTAGATTGGCCACTGTTGGAAACAGGATGATAGACCTTGGTCTAACCCAGTATGGCATATTTGGCATATTTTATGTCTGAGGACAAAGCCACCAAAGAAGACAGCGGCGAACCACTGAAGAAAGGTTCTTATGTTCTTATTCTTTTTGGCCCATCAGACTTTTATTACCCTAGTCTTGCTGGCAAAAGGGCAAAAAGATCAGGGCAATCATTGTTGGTCTTGTAAAGCACACATTGGTACGTTTTTGCACCTGCTCTTTGATTGCCCGAACATTCAGATCTTTTGGTCACAAGTATGGGCTAAGATTAAGGATGTTCTCCAGCTTAATTTGAAGTTGACTCTTTGTATCATGATTTTCAGCTCTCTTGAAGGTGTACTCGCCTTCGCTAAGAAAGATAGATTTCTATTTGATTTCATGATTGGAATTGCACTAAAGTTGATTATTAATAATTGGAAAGATAAGTCAATGCTCAAGTAGCATCACTGGTGGAATCTGATTTGTCTTGGCTGGTGTACGATGCTCAATATATCCAGCATGAGCATGCACATAGCAAGTTGAAATGGAAATTTCTTGAAGATTATGTTACTGTGCCTCCTTGATGTTGTCCTCGAGATTCGATGATTGTCATCTGATTATATGGCCAGGGTGGGGAAGGTACAATTTATTCTCTTTTCTGAGTGTTTTTGTAACTGTTAAAGTGAAAAATCTTAAATAAATGCTTAAAAAAAGTAGTGGCAGGCTGTGTGGGCCCCCTTCCTGCCTGTGCCCCCACCCCTCGCATTGCAGGGGCTGCTTGGGCAGAATTTACATTACTGCCAGCTTGGTAAATATGCCCCTTAATGTTATTTGAACTCTTTTTTTTTTAATGGATAGAAACTGAGGTAAGAACAGAGACGGGTATAGGTTTGGATGGATGGAGATATGGGTAAGTTGTCAGAGCATCTAAGTGAATGGGCCAAGAATGTGATTTTTGTAGGATTAGAAGAGGATGTGGAGGAATGGAATTTACAGTTTAGATTTGCTACCCAAGCAGCAGTGATTAAGAATGGGAATGACATGGGGGAGGCAAGATGGCGGTAGTGTGACTCTCCTGGCTGGAAGTCCCGTGTTTGTGTGCATTCTGCTGTCTGCTTTCCATCCTTTCTGCGGCTGGTATGGGCAGAAGGAACCGGAAACAAGCCTACCTCCCTCCGGGTGAGGCTGGTTCTACTGCTGCAGGCCAAAGGACGCTTCAAATGTGTGGTTTCTCCGGTGGGGGTGAGCGAGCGGCGTCTTCGGCAGGTTCGGTGTGTTCTCCGGACCTGAGCACATCCGGGTTGTCTCTGTCCCTGGAGCAGCGGGCCCCCCCCCCCCGCCTTGCCCCAGAAGCGATGCGCTCGGCAGAGGAGAGCCTCTCGCTGGCATGGTGACTAGCACGTCGAAGCAGGAGGCTCTGGAGGGCTCCACTGCTGTTGCGAATGCTCCGTGTGGGTCTCCTGGAGTTGTTGGAGCATCTGGGGCTGAAGTGAGGTTCCTGATCAGCCCTTCCCAGGAGGATGTGTCCCCGAGGGTGAATGCTGGAGGAGGCGGTTTGGTGAAGCCTGCAAAAATAACATTGGAGGTGCTATGGGAGGCCATTACCACAATGAATTCTTCTCTGGAGAAAATTGCTACATCTGTAAATACTGATATCAAGTCTTTAAAGGTGGATTTACAGCAGGTCTCAATTGTGCAGAAGGAACAGGAGGGGAAACTGGTATAGCTGAGTGGGGAGCTGGATCAACTCTGTGAACTACACCATGTCCATGTGAAAGACCGGAATGTGACCAATAGAAAGTTGGAATACCTGGAAAACCAAGTCCGGAAGAACAACTTAAGACTGGTTAATTTTCCTAGGTCTCCTGTGTGTTCTCCTCTGGAAATGGTTCGGAGATATTTCCAGGAGGTCTTGAAGATCCCTGGGGAGAATCTCCCACCATTAACCAGAGTTCAATATTTAACTATTGGTAGGGAAGTTCAAGGAGCTGTTAGCAACCCTTCGGGAATCTCTGGAGATCTTACTGGTTTCTTAGAGAGCTCTCTGGATTTGGTTACAGCCCATACTACCCTCCTTATTACACTGGCCCTTGAGACCGATAAAGCTTTAATTCTTCGTTTGTATTTTAGGAATTTCAGTCGGCAGTTTATGGGCTCATGTGTACGTATTTTTCCTGATTTAGCTAGAAATACTCAGCTGAGGAGGAAGGAATTTTTGGGTTTGAAACCCAGGGTCCTTTCCCTCGGCGGAACATTTTTGTTGAAATTTCCTGCCAGATGTTGTGTTTCGTATAAAGAAAAGTTATATATGTTTTTTGAGCCCGGCCAGCTTTTGGAGTTCCTTGCGGCTAGGGAGGATAGCATTGTGAAATTAGCTTCTCATATGGCTGACGTGTAAGTCTTGTACTGGTTTATTGTTATTTTCCTACATTTTATTGTAAGTATTTTTCTGTTGCCTCTCCCATGTACTGTAGTGGGCTGATTATGGTAATGTATTGATGGTATTGTTATATTGTATATGGTTTTGATTTATTTCTTTGTTACAACTTTTCCTTCATTCAATTTTGTAGTTGAATGTATTTTCAAAACTCAATAAATATAAAAATAAAAATAAAGAAAAAGAATGTGAATAACAGACTGGCACCATGGTTTTCCCCATTGTTGAGATTTTTAAAGCAACAAGAGATGAGTCTGAAGTGGGCCTGGTTAAAAAACAAAACAAAACAAAACCTATGAACAGCGTTAGTTAGATAGAGGGTTTCTATGTAATTGTATAAGAAGTACAGTATATGTGTGAGGTAAAGTAGACATTTGTTGATAGTTTATGGTTTATTGTACATTTGATATACTGCCGGTGGCAATGGTATCAAAGCAATTAACACAGTTTATATCCATACACCACTTCAAACATAGTATACAAATAAAAAATAAAATCACATACAAGTCTTAAAAATGAAATAACATAGCTTGCAACAGAAATCAAATTACAGTGGAA
Source organism: Ichthyophis bannanicus (assembly GCA_033557465.1). NCBI lineage: Eukaryota > Metazoa > Chordata > Amphibia > Gymnophiona > Ichthyophiidae > Ichthyophis > Ichthyophis bannanicus. The sequence goes on along the minus strand of CM066038.1, from coordinate 186,908,350 downwards.
AGAGAGGGAAAGGGAAGAAATAGACCAGTACAGATCAGCAGCTTGACAACCCCAGTCACCTATACAACATTGTAAGCTTGCTCAAAAAAATAAGTAATTACACTTTTCTTAAAGGATTTCAATGAATTGCCTAATTGAATACAAAGAAGGATAGTATTCCAAAGGGCTGGGGCTAAAATGAAGAAAGTGGCATGACGAGTAGTTTCATGGCAAGCAAGATTATTTGAGAAGACAATGGGCCCAATTTTCAAAAGGCATCTACATGGTTTACAGCCCAGTAAACCATGTTGATGCCTTAGTTAGGGATATTCAACAGCACTTAAATGGTTAGTGCTGCTGAATATCCCCTCCTAAGTCCCCTATGCGCCCTAATGCTATCTGGTTAGCATTGGGGCATTCTGGGGCGGAGTGAAGAATGGTGCTAACGGGGCAGCAGCGATATTGGATGCTGCCCGGTTAGTGATCTGCACTTTAAAGATAGGCGAGGAAAACTCTCGCCTGTCTTTATGGTGCAGATCGCTAACCGAGCAGCATCCAACATCACTGCTGCCCGGCTAGCATCAGTGACTTTCAGCTTTTGTGGGATCACCGGATATTCAATGCCATCGCTGTGGCATTGAATATCCGGTTTAGTGGTCGGCGGGGAGGGCTACGTGCCAACAAGGCACATAGCCCTTCCAAAATTGGCACCATCGAATATCGGGCCCAATGAGTCTATTTGGATTTTGTGTTCATAACGATCTTGTTGGTACTCATGGAATGAGCAAGTCAGAAAAATATAATGGAAGACCTGACTTAGTGGGTTAATAACATTTTGAATTTTATGTGATACACTACAGGAAGCCAATGATGAGATTGTAAGAGAGGAGTGACATAATCAGACTGTTTAGAAAAAACAAGTAATTTAATGACTGTTTTAAACTCTCTGTAAAAGTTTAATGGAGTAAAGAGAGAGACCACTGTACAATCAATTGCTATAATTCAACTAATAATAACATAATTAAAGTGGTAAGAGCAGTTTTGTCCAGAAAAGACAAAGAGCTCTAATTGCAAGCAGAGTACAGAAAGAACCTTTTTACTATATGTTTATTTATTTATTTATTTTATTTATTTGTTTGCTTTTATATACCGCGCTATTACAGATTAGTGTGGTTTACATTTGAACATGGTTTACATATAACATATTTGTGGACCAAAGGATAGGTGTGAATCAAGAGTAACTCCTAAAATTTTTAGAGTGGAAACGCAATCATATATCCACATACTGTAGGTTTGCATTTTTCTAGGTATAGTTTAATTAAGTTGGATTTTAACCAGTGGGAAATGGCTGTAATACAATGATATATCTATGGAAAAGATAGCGATAACTATAAGGTGCATGTTTAATAAAGAGCATTAGGATTTTGCAGGTATTGTGCATTTTATAATAAAAATAAACGTGTGGTATGTGCAACAGTATTGTGCTACCTGTTGGGGTCTTGTACAGCATGGCACCAGTAGATACTGCACTATTTTGGACCCTAGCACACACCAGCGACAATTGTCCTTAATGGTGATACCCTTAACACCACCCATGGAAGTGGCTTTAACATGCTAACAACAGCAATGATGGCAAATTCTGTTAATTTCCACGCCAACCATGCTATGCAGATATGCCCGCACTCTGCCCCTGGCCCATTCATTTCCTTCCCCGTTGCATGATAAGTAGATAGCGCAGAATTAACTCTGTGCTGTCTGTTCAGCACTCATGTTATTAACACATGCTGAAATGCACATTAACAGTTAGGACAGCTCAGTAAACATGCCCTTAAGAGTTTTTTAGGTTAGTAAGAAAATGGTTGAGATGTTCTCACATGGTAAGGATAAAGAATGTGAGTGCTCAATTGTGTGATGAGTTTGTAAATTATTTTATTGAAAACATTTTGTGTATTTTGGGAGATTGGAAGGGGCTGGACGAAGGGATAGTTAGAGCAATAGACTTGGATGAGGAGGAAGGGAGGACAGGTTAAATGGTGCTGTTGCAGAAGTGAAAGGGAGATGGAGGGAGTTTATATTGGTTTCAGAGGGTAAAATGGGTGAAATCCAAAAACAGACCAAGTGCATGACATGTGAGTTACACCATTGTTCTTCGATGGTGATGAAGGCAGTGGTTTCATTATTGCTCGGTAAATTATTCAGACTGGGGTTAGTTTGGAAGCCCTATTACTTTGAGTGTCCGAAAATGATCCTAGAGATGTTCAAAGCACAAAGATGTCTCCAGAGCCATTTTAGAAGCTGGGTTTGTGGACGTCCCCAGTGTGAGGATGTCCAAGTCTGAATGGAGGCTTGAGGGAGGTATGGCTGGGGCATTCCCAGGAACCTGAACATCACTGCCTGGCCTCAGAAATGTCCTGGATGTCCAGAGTCGCATCTAAGTTTAGACCTGCTCCAGGCATGAATAAGCATCGGGAAAGTGCTCATTTTGGCTGAAAAACATCCAGAGAGTATAGAGAAGACGGCACTTTATCATCTTCAGTACAACAACAATAATAGCATCAGTGGGATTTGAACCCTTGTTTCCCTGGTCCTAGCTTCTAACCTTTAGGCTATTCCTAGATGTCCAGGGTCTAAAATACTATTCTGGGGATGTCAATGTAGACACCCCCGCAGATGTCGATATCAGGCACATCCACATTTGTGAAATCATCTCTGCACATGGAAGTGCCTGCTTTTTGTTTCCGATTTCTGGCTTATACATCTCAGATTGCACTTGGACTTCCTTTCTAAAATGCTCCTCCTCCACGTGTTTGTTTATTTTCATCTTTCTATATTGCCCTTCAGAGAGCATCAGAGCATTTTACAAATGGATGAGAATAAATAGAGCCAAGGTCAGGAGAGAGTGGAAAAGAGGTGAAGCAAGTCAGGACAGGTGACAAGTAGATTAGATAGGCTCTTTAACTTCTTGTTCTTGGGGAAAAGAATTACTACAGGTCCATGGCACTGTACCTCTTTCTCCATGCTTTTCTATCCTCCTGCTTGTTTCTTTCCACTCCCCGGTGTCGCCTCTGTGAGTGATTGTTACCACACAATCTCAAATGAAGGTCCCAAAATGCCACTGGCTTTTCTGGTGCTCTAAGGATCCACTTTGCTGGATACTTCACCAAATCCAATATCAGACTCCTCCCCCCCCCCCAACAGGCAGGGAAGGCCTATCTATTGTGCAGGAATGTTGCACCCACATGGTCCCGCACCTCCAGGGGCCCCATGCCTGACTGGCTGCAGAGGGAGCTGGGGAGGACTGACTCCCTGGCTGACCTCTGAACATCTGCAGGAGTGAAGAACAGCATTTGCCTTCTCTCCTACAGCTGTGATAAAAAGAAGCCTGCCGACGCACTGAGTGCCGGGAGGTTAAACAGTTACCCCTGCGGCTGTTCAGAGGTCAGCCAGGGCTTCAGGCCTCTCTGACTTCTTCTGAAGCCTATCAGATGCGGGGGCCTTTTTTGTGTGTGGTGGGGGGGAGAGGGGACTAGGGGCTAGAATGGGAACATGAACAGGAGGACTGGGGTCTAGAACTGGAAATGGGCTGATGTTGAGGGATGGGGGACTGGGATGGGAAGAGAGCAGGTGCTCAGAGGGACTGGAAGAGAACTGATACTGGAGGGTTAGGACTGGAAATGGGCTGGGGATGGGTGACTGGGACTGGAAGGGAGCAGATGCTTGGAGGGACTGGAAGAGGACTGATACTGGGGGGCTAGGACTGGAAATGGGCTGATGTGGGAGAGGATGGACAAATGGAACTGGAAGGGAGTGGATCTGGGAGGGGCTGGAATTAGAAGGGAGAAAATGCTGGGGGAGGACCAGAAGAAGGTGGGGCTGAGACTGGCAAGAGAAAAAAATAAACTGGGGTAGTGAGGATGGAAAGGGAACAGATATTTGTGTGAAAGGGAAGAAAACTCTATGATTGGCTGAGTATTGGGAGAGTAAGTGGGAATTGAGGATGGAGGAGTAAAATTTGAATGGATGAAAAAGGAATAAAGAAATAAATGGAGGAAAGAGCAAAAGGGGATATATCAGTATGTTAGAAGCAGATGAAGAATTTAAAAAGGACAAATGGATAGCAGACAATGGAGAATTAGCAGAAGACATGAAGAATGCAGAAGAAAGTGACTGAAAAATAAAATGCCCAAACAACAAAAGGTAGAAAAAAATATTTTATTTTGAATCTATGTCAGCTCTGGAAAATGTGCATTGCTAACATTTTGTGTTTTGTTTAGTACAAGAGGAAATTAATTTATAGTTTTATTTCTGCAGTGTTGTTGTGCATTCCATGTTTGGCTTTTATGGTACCTAGTTTAATTATTGTCTTCATATTTCTAGATTGTGATCACTTGTTCTATGTTTGGTGACGGATTATGTTTTGCATGTGTAACCGAGCTGAAGCATTCTGTTCAGGTAGTTTCTATGTAACACTCCCACTTGTTCTTTTTCCCCAGTAGGAGATGTATTGGCATTTTCTGAGATGTATTGGTTTAATATTTGCAGTGTTGCATTTTGATAGTAGGGTTTGGTCCTTTGGTCCTGGTATTGCTGTTCTGATATGGCGAGTTTGCTATGGATTCTAAATAAGCAGGATGTATAATACTTCCTAATGTGCCTGGCAGTTGACACTGGAGTATAGTAATGTTGAAATCTGCTAGTCTCTTTATCCTCACTGCCCATGGTATTGAGACATTCATTAAGAGTCATGTCTACTGAAAGTTAATGCACATTCACAAAAGTTAATGTGTGCTAAGTGCAGCAACACCCATTTATTTTGATTGGCACTGTGGCACTTAACGCACATTAATATTTAGTAAACAAACATTGATATTTAGTAAACATGCTCCTAAGTGATTGCCAGGACAAAAAAAGGCTTGTGAAGGGCTCCTTTGAAAGTCACCTAAAATTTTAGATGGGCAATATATACATTTCAAAATAAATTGAATTTATGCAAATGAGGCCCAGTGGCTATGCAAATAAGGCTCCACAATGAATTCTCTGCACATGGCTCCACATCAACCTTGGGCCGCCCTGCTTAAAGAACACCTAAAAATAGGAATAGAAGTGAGGTGCATCATAAATAATTTTCAAATGAGTGTATTTGTGAGGAGCTAGCTAACCTAAAAATAGATGAAGTGATGAGACTAGATGGAAAATCTTTCAGAGTAATGAAGGGACTTAGGGAAGTTCTGTCAGCTCCCCTGTCTGGAGCCACAAAAAGCAAGAAGCCAAGACGTCAGGACGATTCAAATCAAGTTTATTAATACAGACCCCAACGCGTAGGTACTTTACTTTTATTTTATCATCATCATTTTCACTCCACTTTTATCTGCATGTACTTTAAGGTTTCTATATGTACATTTAAGGTGTCATTCTTCCCTCCTTCGAGTCCATCCATTATGTCGTCCGTTTTTGAACAAGTACCGGCACAATACGCCTTCGAGTTTGCTACCTAATGAATCCATGTAGTTCTTTAGTTCAACATTAAAATTGCGTGGCACCGCATCATGGTTTAGAAACTCATGCACTTTACAGGTTAATACTATTATTTCACAACATCAAGGCAGCAACGTTATTAACCAAGAAATTTGTTAACATCTACATAAATCATGCATACATCATTTTTAACTCAATAGTATCTTTTTATAAATAAAATACCTTTGTTTCATCATAGGATAGAGGACCATTTAAGACAATCGATTATAGGTCGATTATTTACATTTAAACAAATTATGTTTAATTATTTAGGCACAACTCGTTTGTTAATACTTGAACTATCAGTTTGTCATACAAAACACATGATCAGTTCATACACAATAGTCATTTTATCCTTTATAGCAAATTAATAGGAAGTATCATTTTACAGTGATCGGTTCCTTTGTTTAATATAAATACCTATTAACTAACAATTACACTTATTAGTTCATTATTTAGACCATTTTATGTTATCTTCATACTCATGGCGTGAAATGTGTACATGTACAATTTATTTTATTCTATTTTATTGCTTTACTTCATTTATTTCATATATATATATATATATATTACATATATATATATCTTTATTCTCTTATGTATTTTTCATCATTGAAATAATTATTACAATTTCTTTGGCTTGATTCATTGGTTTGATGAAGATTCTCAATCTGTGATTCATTGGTTATTATTTATAATTTCAACATTTCTGTGTATTTAGATTTTTATACTTGGTTTGCTATTCAGCAGATACCCATAATATAATAAGGTATAAGATTTGTTGATGAATCTAGTTTCTACACGTTTTTTAATCATAAGTCTTTACAATATTTATATGTATAAATCCATAGCTCTATACAATTATATATTTATTTTATAGTTTATTATTATTATCCATTCATTGCCTTATGTGTCATCATCCATTATGCATAATCTATCTAATATGACATCTCTAACATGATTGATTCTAACTCAATCTTACGCTCCTCTTTGTGATTATCTCTAGTTGTTTTATATTTACAGTCTAAGACAGGCGATATCTAGTCTCTTTAATATTGTGAGACAGAATACGCCCAACCCTGGACTTAAGATTACACTAACAGTCCATAAATAGGGTTACATGTAAGTATAATAGTTCTGATTGTTTTATTCATGTTCACATTTACACAAGATTTTTCTACAACCTTTTTAGAAGACTTATGCTGTAGTTCTTTAAAAATTATTGATTAATATTTATACAATATCTTTTTATAACCTTTTTAGAATATTTATGCTGTCATTTTAAATATTATTAATTATTATTTTTCATTTACATTTGTGTGTCCTGCGTTCATATACACCTGTTTGTTAACTACATTGGTAAGAGTTTCACCAGTCCTTCTCGATTACATAATATTATATTATATATGTCATTGTTCATGATTTTGATTTTTTCTTTTTATGTTTTTATGTTTATATTACTTATATTTGTATTGTAGCTGCTACCCCCTGATGAAGGCATTGATTGCCGAAACGCGTTGGGGTCTGTATTAATAAACTTGATTTGAATCGTCCTGACGTCTTGGCTTCTTGCTTTTTGTGGCTCCTGGTGGACTATTGCAAGAACAGCGCTCCTTGTTTCTTTGCTAGCTCCCCTGTCTGACCATGTCAATGCTTCTTTAGTCAAGAGTGATCCAAGAGGACTGGAGAAGGGTGCATGTGATCCCTCTACACAAAAAGAGAAAAGGATGGAGTTGGGAACTATAGGTTGGTTAGTCTGATGTCTGTGGTGAGTAAATTAATGGAAACTTTGCTAAAACAGTAGATAGTGATGTTTCTGGAATCCAATAGATTGCAGGATCCAAGGCTACATGGTTTTACTAAAGTCAGATCTTGTCAGAGAGTTGTATTGAGCCCTAGGTGTGATGTATTTAGATTTCAGTTAAGTCTTTGGAATTGTTGGGCACTGGTGACTTATAAATAAATAGAATCAAATTTATAAAACCTACTCAGATCCAGGCAGAAAAATCAAATACAACAAAATAGCCAGACCATAATTACATAAGACTTAAAGGGACCTCAAATAGCAAGAGCCTAAACAATCCAACAGGCCCTCCAGTATAGCATCTCTTAGGGTCACCACTAGATACTCGTATGCTCCAAGATCATCACAGGTCCATTTAGTCATATAAATTTATATTAGTATTCTAAATTCCAGTGGGAAAAAACTCAAAAATGTGTATCAAAAAGAACTACATCAAATATCAAATAGCAAGTAACAAATTTCATAAATATCTGACACGATATTGTGTTTTGATAAGAAAAATAGCACTTCTGCACCAGGGTAAAGCTCAAAAAAGAGCCCCGGGCAATACTCCAGCCGGCTGTATGCTCCTATAGACTAAGAATCAACAGTGGTATTTAACCAAGCCCAAAATGTGACTGCTAGAATTATTTACAAAACTCGCTTCACAGAACATATCACACCTGTCCTTAAGAATCTATATTGGCTCCCGAAAATGAGCAGAATAAAATATAAAACAATAATCACCACGTTCAAACTACTCAATAACATCTCACCCTCCTTCCTCTCATCTAGAATTCACACACAGATTCTAGGAACAGAAGAAAGAACAACTAGAACATACTAGCTATTCCGTCCGCAATCCATAAAACAAAGCAAATAACCAGTAGCAGAGCCTTTATTTACACTGCTCCGACACTATTGAACTCTCTGCCAGACACCATCAAATCAATAAAAGACCTCCAGACATTCCGGAATGAGCTAAAAACACTTCTCTTTGTTGAACACTTTAACAATGACTGATGCACAATTGTTCACCCTGTCTAGATGCCACCCTTACCCACATGTATATAGTTGTTGATATCCTCCTAATTGTCTGGAGGCAAGACATGCATCGTATGTATTTGAATGGTTCTTTCTGTAACTGTACATAGTTATCTCATGTTCTCTGTAAAATGGTTTGTTTAATGTAAACCGCCTCTGATCTCTGGAAGGGGCAGTATAGAAAAGCTGCTTAAATAAATAAAAATAAATAAAATAAATCAGGCAAAGAACTCCAGTCAGTACTCCTCTCACTCTTCTACTTCCAATGGCTGGCTGTTTTATCATGCCCTCTGCTTCTCAAAGGAAGGTATCAAACAGGTTTCCCCAATGACAGAACACTAATTCTTCACACTCCAATCCACTTCCCTTTTACTCATATCCCTGATGATAATTTCCAGTGCCTTCAGATGGAAGAAGCACCCTGCAGGCAGAAAAAAAGGATTTTATTTTAGTCATTTTTGGGGGTGAGGGAAGGGGAAAGTGGTGTCCATCTCCCTAGAGTTTACCTTTGCAAACATGGGCTATCTGATACCATTGTTGCTGGCCCAGAGGGCAACATGATCCTCATCAGAGCCAGGTTAAGGAGAGGTAACTTTCTCTGAGCAAATATCTTTGAGGAGACAGTGGAAGGTGTCAGCCAGAAAGAGAATCATTAGGGGTTAATGAGCTGGAGCTGGCTTACAGGTACAGTGAAGACCTTATTTCCTACATAAGTGGCCGTAATAACAGAATGTTCAAATGGGGGAAAGTGGTGGGGCTTTTATATTAGGGTTACCATCCGGCCGGATTTCAGCCGGTAGAGATCAAAGACTGGCCCTTGAAAAGCTGCTTTTTTTGCTTTGGCTGTGAGATCGGGAGCGGCTAGAGCAGAAAACCAGCTTTTAATCTCCGCATAGCCTCACCTTTCCTTTGCAGCCACTGCTCCTGCTTCTTACAGAGCAGGGACTGCAATAAAACTAATTTAAAAACAAAAGGAAACCTGTGTGGAGCCCTTTGGCCCTATGAAACCCCTGCTGTAGCGTCACGCCCACTATAGCGTCACTTCCTTTTGAGCACGGGCGCTGCATCAGGGATTTCATAGAACTGAAAGAAGAGGTAAGGTGAGAACTGGAAGGCAACTGAGAGGGGGGGGAAGGAGGTGGCTGGAAGGGAGCTGAAAGTGGGGGAGGAGGTGGCAGGAAGAGAATCACAGGGGGAAGGTGGAGGCAGGAAGGCAGCAGAAATAGGGGGAAGGAGGTGGCTGGAAGGCAGATGACACAGAGGGGAGGAAGGAGATGGCAGGAAGGGAGCTGACACAGGGGGTAAGGAGGGGGCTCAAAAGGAGTTGACACCTGGGGATGGTACTGGTAGATGACTGGGTAATGGGGAAGAGGCTGGAATGGAGGGGGCACTGGGACTGGAAGGGAGCAGACACATGGGGATGGCACTGGAAGGGGGATGGACAGAGGGCAGGGTGACTGGAAGGGAGCTGACACTGGGAGTGGAAGTGAGCTGATACCTGGGATAGTATTTGGACTAGAAGGGGCTGGACAGTGAGGAAGGAGGGGGACTAGAAGGGAATGGACATCACTGGCAGTCCTGGGAATGTAAGGGGGTTGACATTGGAATGTAATGGGAGGGGAAGACTGGAAAGGAGGCTGATACTGGGAAGGGTTACTGGGACTGGACATAGGCCGATGGAAGGAAGTGAAGAAAACAAAAGAAAAGACAAGAAAAGAAAAGGCAGATGAACTATAGACTATAGAAAGAAAGCAAGCTAAGAGAAGACAGGAAAACAGAAGCCTTAGATCAGGACCAGCATGATCAGAGAATAAAATGGTCAGACAACAAAGTTAGAAAAAATATATATTTTCAATTTAATGATTGGACTTGGTGCTACCTTTATATTTTACACAGTATGGGGAACCACATCTCTTATTTATCTGATGTTGCACTGCATGTGGAGTCTGACCTTTGGGGATTTGGTTTAATTTTTGTCTATACAGTATATTTATCTTTTTGTTTTGTGGTCGTTTATTGATGAAGGCCAGTTTGTATTGTGTGTGTGTTAGTGTGTGTACAACCAATGCTGCATAGTCTGTCAGTATAGAATTTTTGTTTAAGAATGTGCAGCAATCTTGCTTGTTCAGTTTGCACATTGCCCTCTCTGCAATTTTTTGGGGGACAGGGGGTAGAGCAAGGGTGGGGGTGGGGCAGGCGGTGAGGAAAGTGTGGGGTGGGTGGGAATGAGCATGACTAGCCACAGGTGGCGGGTTTTTCTCTTTCAAAACGTTGGCAACCCTATGTTGCATGATGTATTGATTCACAGGCCTCATGCTGATTGCCTGTCTCAATAATGATACCTGCAGCCATCATCCCACCTGCACAAAAGATGGAAGTGGACCCAGGATTAGTCAGATGAGGTGAGGGAGATGGAATTAAAACTGTAAGAACAGGAAGGAAGAAAATAGAGCTGGGGGATTGCTGGAAGGAATTGTATAAACAGTGCAAAAATAACTGCATGATTGAGTATATGTTCCTGAATTAAATAAAATACTGTGCATTCAAGTGGGCTCCTGACATCAGATATGCCTTAGAATGCTGAATAGTCATGTAGAGCAGAGATGAAGGGAATATAATTTAGTATATATGTGGTACAATCAATCAGGATTTAATATCTGACTCATTTAAACATTGCAGAACTAAGCCTGATACATTAGCCAATGCTGAACCTTTTAATCAGGTTTTTTTTTTAAGTGCCATCAAGTCAGTGTTGACTCATGGTGACCCAGCTACCTCTGGGTTTTCTTGGTAATGTATCACTGGAAGTAGATTGCCAGCCTTTTCTTCCAAGGCAATGGAGGGTAAAGTGACTTGCCCAAGGTCACAAGGAGTGCCAGTGGGAATTGAACCCTTGATCTTCTGGGTACTAGGCAGTTGCTCTAACCACTAGGCTACTCCTCCACTCAGTTTTAGCTTATATATGTTGTAACCTCTACACAAGAGCATGAAGTATTCCTTGGAATTTTGGGAGATCTTATTTGTCTCTGTAGTAGTATGAGGTTGTTGGGTGTGTTCAGCATTTAATAGCTGTGTGTGTTGGAAGTGTGCAGAGCTCCTTTTATTAGACATGATTGTGCAAATGCTGAGAGACCCCACTAAAGGCTTTAGGTCCCAAAATAGCAGTTTCATTTCTTCAGGAGGCAGCTGAAGAAACCGCATCTCATCAGGTTCGTTCCTATCCTAGAATGAAAGTTTTCTGCTTTCCTGCCTACTGCTAGGTTGCACTTTCTGGTAATAATAATAATATTTAATCAATGCAAATTAATTAATTATGAATTAATACACATCAATAATAATAATAATAAACTAGTTGACTAACTGCCCCTTCAGACAGAAAAGACACATCAAGGTGATGTACAGAATCAATATGAACACATAATAAAAATGTAATTAATCAATAAAGTAAAAGATAAGAGGAAGATGTAGTGCATTATAAAGGCTCTTCTCTTTCCTGGGGTGCTTTTTGGTTTGTGAATCTGTTGACTATGACTAATATTTTTTAGAAAGTTGACTATTGCAAGGGAATTTTATGAGCTATCTGTCAGCTCAAAGAAGCATGAATTCAGAAATGAGCTGCCAATATCTGTGAAATGATGTAGGTCTGTAATCTTATATTTGTTTAGACTTGCCCAGCAAGGAATGGCTCAACGTTTGTATTTTGTCTTCATTTATCACTATGTAAATTCAGAAATTGGTTGCATTTGCCAATGTAGTGGGACTTTAAAAAATACTCTTCCTCTAAATAAACTGATTTTGGAGCCATATATTCCAAGCGTGATCTGGATTCATTACACCAGTCTCATCCTAGGGAATTATGGTATTAGACAAGACTGAGTTTTCCCTAATCTGTGAGCAGTCTGTAATATCCTGATGAGTTCTACCTTCTTTGGAGAAAACTGATTAGTCATGCACAGCAAATACATAGGTCCAGTATATCATAAAATCGACCATTGACCACTAAGAATCCTATATCCAGGACAGGACACACTACTTGCCTATCTGGTTACAATACTTTAAGCACATTTCAATGCATCTATGAGGATGTTATGCGACAATGAGCAAGAGAAGCATATGCCATCAGAAACGCATGCTCCATGCTGAAATTTGTTGGCATCTTGGAGAAATTTGACATCTAGCTGGCAAGCACAAACATACTGCAAATCCTCATGATAAATGTATTCTGAAACTTTCTTCAAAGTGCTGTTTACTCCAATGAACCGACATATTTAATAATTTTTAAATAAATGTGAGGACCTCACTAAAATAGAGCCTCCAGCCCTTCTGTTTATTTAAACTGACTGCCTGATAAAGACTTACCACTTTTAAGAGATTTCTGCTTCAAGGACACAAATCCTGGCATAGATGCTTGTTACCAGCTTTAGGAATTATAAGTCTGAGCATACAGACGGCAAATAGCAAATCCCAAAATGATAAGCAAACCTTTGAAACTGCCAGGACATGTTGGGCTGACCTTTTAGTAAGCAACAGGTGGGGGTTGGGTCTTGTGTTAGACTGAAGCCCTCTGTGATTGGTTGGAATCTACTGAGTTTTTTTTTAATTAAGTCAGTTGATTACTGGCCAGCTTCTGGCTAAAAAGCATCAAGAGTTTGCTCCTAGATTGGGAGAGAAAAGCCTGGGAGATAGGTTTCAACTCTCCTCCACAGTTCCAAACCTTGGACTCAGAATTTAAAAAAAAAAACAGCAAAGATTTATTCTACCCCAGCTCTAAATCAGCGTTCAAAAGGAAAAGATTCAGCATTTTCGCTGCAAGCCTTGCAACATCAAGGCTCCCTTCAAGTCGAGCTTAGCAACAGCTAGAGATCAAGTGAACTGATATTCCTAATGGTGAGATATTACTTTAACTTATTCAAAGAAAGCAGGATTTTTCCTAGCAGGAAAGCATCCAAGACTTTTGCTAGGACTGGGCCTGTATCCTGATCCAACCCAAACTGTATACTACACTGAAAGAACATTTGGTTTCAGTTGCTTAATTATTCTTGATGGTTTGGAAAAATTGTCTTAATTTCTGTTGTCATCTAGCATGAGCAAATTCTAATATTCTGCTGTTTTACCTTATTTGCCAACTCATTGTGGAATATATTATTATTTAACACTTTAAGTTCTGCGTTTTGCCTTGAATTTTCTTTGAGATGTTTTCTTGTTCATAATAGTAAAGTAAAGGTTTTGTTCAAGTATTTTTCTGTCTGACTTTATTCTGAGCATAATATATTACACCACAGGGCTTAGTATCCACTATTTCATTTAAAAATTAACAAAGATTACTCCATCTCTTACAAGTCCTTTGAGCCCTATAAATTTTCAAGGATAGGAATGCATATTAAGCTTCAGAAACCTCCAACCTCCTGAATGTGTCTCGGAGGCCAATCTCATGTAGGTTTTAAGCAATTGCAGTTTACTATTGGCCCAATTCTGAAATGTGACTTGCAGAGTTGCATATCCTAGCCATTCTGCCCCTATTCCCCCTCCGACTCTCCCTGCATGGCTAGAGCAGCAGGATGGGAAGAGCCGGCAGGAGGGGATAAAGTTTGGGCAGAGTGTGGACGGGTCAAGACAGCAGGACGTACAGGGCCGATTCAGGTCACAGACCTGTATGTCCTGCAGGGTCAGGGGGAACGTGCGGCTTATTAGACCTTGAAGATGGAATAAGCAGCACAAACCGGGCGATCGGGTTAGCCCCCCCCCCCTCAGGACCAAAGCCGAGTGCCGGTATGTCCCTGCCACCCAATCCATGCCCCAGCTGTGGGTAAGGCGGTGGGGTTGAAGAGGGTCGGTGCCACAGGAGCCAGGGGTGCTTGCGGGGAGGACATCCCCGCAGGCATGCAGGGGCACGTCGGGCCATCCTCGGGCCCAATTATGCATGCATTGCGAACGTATTGCTTCCATGGTGCAGAATCGGGTCCTAACAGACCCATCTTCCTCTGTGCCGTCCAGATGGCCAGGATGTGCCCCTGATAGAACTGAGCTCCATGTAAAAAATTAATGTCTTTTCATGCGCTTCATAATGTATGTAACATATAGAGTAATGCCTATCAACCTTATCCTGGAGGCACATCTAGCCAGTCAGGTACTTAAGATCACAGGATATGCCATACTAGGTCAGACCAAGTTCCATTCTGTTTCCAATCCAGGTCACAAGTACATAGCATGTTCCCAAAAAGACACAGAGGTTCCAAATGCTTGTCCCGGGGCATGGAGTGGATTTCCCCGGGTCCTCTTTAATAATGGTTTATGGAGTTTTCCTTCAGGAAATTTTCCAAACCTTTTTTGTTGTTGTTAAGTGCCGTCGAGTCGGAGTCGACTCATGGCGACCCTCTGGATAACTATCCTAAATTGTGTTCGGTCTTCAGTCAGGCTGCTCATTGTTGACAGACTAGTACCCGTAGCTGCTGTTATTGTATTGATCCATCTCATTGCTGGCCTTCCTCTTTTGCGTTGACCTTCTATCTTGCCAAGCATGATGTCTTTCTCTAATGATCTCTCTCTTCGCATGATGTGTCCAAAGTATGAAAGTCGAAGTCTTGTCATCTGAGCTTCTAAAGAAAGCTTAGGTTTGATCTCCTCTAGTACCGACTGGTTTGTTCTTCGGGCAGTCCATGGTATACACAGTATTCGCCGCCAGCACCATAATTCAAAGGCATCAATTTTCTTCCTGTCTGTCTTTTTCACTGTCCAGCTTTCACATCCATATGATGTTATTGAAAATACCATGGCTTGAACAAGTCGAATCTTTGTATGGAGAGAGACATCTCTGCTCTTGGGAATCTTATCTAGGTCTTTCATAGCCATTCTGCCAAGAGCAATGCGTCGTTTGATTTCTTGACTGCTTGTTGATTCTTTATTGATAGTTGATCCAAGTAGGTTAAAGTTGTTCACAATTTCAATTTCTTCTCCTTCAACGATGAACCTGTTGATTATGCCAGTTGTCATGATCTTTTTTAAACCCAGTTATATTAACAGCTTTTATTATATCCTCCAGTAATGAATTCCAGAATTTGATTACGTGTTGAGTGAAGAAATATTTTCTCTCATCACTCTTAAATGGGTTACTCTGTAGCTTCATTGCGTGTCTCCTACTCTTTCTACTTTTTGATGGCATAAACAACCATCTGTGTTTACCTGTTCCACTCCATTCATTAATTTATAGATCTCTATCATATCTCCCTTCAGCCATCTCTTTTCCAAGATAAAGAGCCCGAACCTTTTAAGATTTTCCTCATAGGGGTATCTTTCCATCCCCTTTTCTATTTTATTGTTCTCTGTACATTTGCTAATGCCTTTTAAAATACAGCGACAAGAATTGCACACAATATTCAAGGTGCGGTCGCACCATGTAACGATACAAAGGCTTTATAATATCCTTGGATTTATTCTCCATTCCTTTCCTTATGATTCCTAGCATTCTATTTGCTTTATTGGCTGCCACTGCACACAAGGCAGAGGGTTTCAATGTGCCATCCATGATGATGCCTAAATCTTTTTCCTGAGTGGTGGTTCCTAATGTAGAACTTTGCATTGTGTAACCATAGTTTGGGTTTTTCTTTCCTGGGTGCATAACTTCGCACTTGTCCACATTAAATTTCATCTGCCATTTGGATGTCCAGTTTTCCAATTTATTATGGACCTCTTGCAATTTTTCACAATCCTCTTGGGTTTTAACAACTATGAATAATTTTGTGTCATCTACAGATTTGATTACCTCACTCATTCCCATTTCCAGGTCATTTATGAATATGTTAAAAAACAGTGAACCCAGCACAGATCCCTGGGGTACTCCACTATTCACCTTTCTCCATTCTGAAAATTGGCCATTGTCTCCTATCCCATGACTTTTTAATTTTGCTAAGAGTCTCTCATGAGGGACCTTGTTAAAGGCTTTTTGAAAATCCAGATAAACTATATCAACCGGCTCACCTTTGTCTACTTATTTATTCACATTTTCAAAAAAAACCATAACAGCTTAGTAAGACAAGACCTTCCTTAGCTAAAGCCATGTGGGCTGCTCCCTTTAAGCCATGACTATCTACATGTTCAGTAATTTTGTTCTTTATAATGGTTTCTACCATATTTCCCGGTACTGACGTCAGGCTCACTGTTCTGTAGTTTCCCGGATCACCCCTGGAACTGTTTTTAAAAATTGGTGTTACATTGGCCATCCTCCAATCTTCAGGTATTACAGATGATTTTAATGATAGTTCACAGATTACTATTAGTAGGTCTGTAATCCCATATTTCAGTTCTTTCAACACACTTGGATATATACCATCCGGTCCAGGTGATTTGCTACTCTTCAGTTTACCAAATAATTGTAATATATCGCCCCAGTTTATTGATATTTCTTTCAGTTCTTCTGATGCATCACCTTTAAATACCATTTCAGGCATGGGTAGCTTCCCTATATCTTCCTCAGTAAAGACTGAAGTAAAGAATTAATTCAGTCTCTCCGCTATGGCCTAGTGCACCTCTTACCCCTCTGTCATCCAATGGTCCAACTGACTCTCTCGCGGGTTTGTTTGCTATGAATGTACTTGAAAAAGGTTATTTTATGCGTTTTTGCTTCCAAAGCAAATTTTTTTCAAATTCTCTCTTTGCCTGCCTTATCAATGTCTTGCATCTAACTTGCCAGTGCTTATGTTGTTTCTAGTTTTTGTCATTTGGTTCCTTTTTTCCATTTCCTGAAAGATGCTTTTCTGGCAAGTTTTCAGGATTACCACAGTGAATGTTTGAGATGTATTTGCTTACCCTGGGTCTTCTGTATATGCAAATGTTTCTCATATATCTTCATTATGGTACTCCTGGAAACCTGACTGGCTAGTTGTCCCTCCAGGAGAGGGTTGAGAAGCACTGATGCAGAGATGCATTTTGTCTTGACTAGATTGTAAGCTCTGATGAGCAGGGACTGTCTCTTACATGTCTGTACTGTACAGTGCTGCGTACGACTAGTAGCGCTATATAAATGCTGAGAAGGAGGAGTAGTAGAGTAAATGACAAATAAATGCTAAGTTATCAGAGTAAGTTGGCCCATCCTAACTCTGCCTTCCTCTGCCCAGCTAAAAAGTTCACATGGGCTTTCATAATTTGTCATAGTGCAAGTGAGGATAGCAGCCCTTGTGTAGCTATAGGCCCTAATGAACTTGTCCATGATTCTACAGCAGCATGAAATAGACCACAGCAATGAATCAGAAAAAGAACAGAAAAAAATATACTGTTAATTTTTTGCTACACACCCTACATTTAAATCAAGAGGGTTTAGAAAGACGGCATGCTAAAAACCGGAAGAAAGAGAAATAATATCAAAAGAAAAAATGGATATCTAAGATTCCTAACTGGAAAATTAAAACAAAGAATATGTAAATGATAGCATCTTGAAATAACTGAGGGCTGATGAAGAAATAAAAAAGATCTGACAAGGAGCACCGGAAGTAAACTACTGAATAGCCAGAGCTATCAAAAGAGGTAGCATGCAATGCGAGACACTGACTAGAGGAAGATATGGGTGCAACACAGGATGGCAAATGTACTGTATGACAGACCAGGAAGCAGAGTGAGGAGAAACTAGTCCATAATAAGGGTGGATCACGTGATAACAATGGAAATGTAAGACAGGCCAGGAAGCTTACTTCCTTTCCTATTGTATGTCCCACATAGCTGAAAAGAAGTAGGGATCTATCCCATGCCTGAAAACCCAGACTAGGCACTGGATTACAGAAAAAAAATAGACTTTTTCCAGCTTCACAATTTCTTTGAAAAAAAAATTGTAAACCGATCAGGCTTGCAGCATAACTACAGCACAGAGCCAGCAGGGGCGGCAATGATTAATGAGAGCTGTTTAAATGTATAATGTGGCAGAGATGCATTGGTAGTCCTAGATTTGAGCATAACTTTAGGGAGGTTATTTTAGAAGCCTTACGTGCTTACTCCACATGTTAAAACTGGCATTTATATGGAAGATCACATGCCTGTGCATATAGCAATTTTAGAAAGGCACATTTGTATTCTACATTTTATAGAGGTAATCCATGCATATGGCCTAAAATTTCCACCTGTTCCAGGGCATGCACAGATTTTTAAAAAGTACTCATTTCGACCAGGACTTTCCACAAGGGACTAAGGAAATAAGTCTCCTTAATTCCCGCATGGTTTGTTTATTTTCTGCTTTGAATTGAAAAAAAAAAGACAATTTTGTGGCCTTGGCACTTAATTGGTGGCACTTCTACACATAGGTGTGCAAAATAGCCAAGCTACACGTAGAAGTTTTCAAATTGGCATTTCTACATGGAAGTACTGAGTTTGTGGCATTCAGTTTTCTTGCATGTAGATTTCTAAAATGGCTCCTCCAGCTGTGAGTCACTGCAAATCAACATGAGCTCCTGCATGTCCTTATTTTAAAAAATGCTCTGCACATATTTAACAAGAGGCTCAGTGTTTTGCAGAGTCTTTGTAAAATATAAGAGGAATTGTGCGCGCCCGGATGTGGATATCTCAATTCCCATCTCCTTGACCTATCTAAAATTGGCCTTTTGATTTATTGCTATCAGTCTTACCAGTCTATCGTGTAGTCTCCAATGGGAGCATTTCAAATTCTTATACTCATTTGATGTTTGATCCTTAGATTTTGACAATGGTTCATAACTGCTTCTTTATGGCAATCTACGTCCGGTCACACTCCCATGAAAACCCAGGGGCTGCTGGGTCACTAGGAGTCGGCACTGACTCAATGGCACATTGCATGCATGCTATGTAAAATCAATTTACTTCAACCATACCTAGAAAAAAAAAGGACCATCATCTCATCACTCATGCTTTGGTACTGAATTGCTTGAACTACTAAAATGCAATTACAAAATATTCAGAACCTTGTATGTCTGCTCAGTGATTTCTCATAAGTACGATCATGTTACTCATTAGCGTTTGAATATCGCTGGTTTCCTACTGAGTTTTAAACTCTGGGTAAAAGGGAAGACAAGGTCATACCAGAGAGACTGAATTTATTCTTTGCTTCAGTCTTTACTGAAGAAGAGGTAGGGAAGCTACCCATGCCTAAAATGGTATGTAAAGGTGATGTATCAGAAAAATTGAAAGAAATAGCGCTAAACTGGGAAGATGTATTACAACTATTTGCTAAACTAAAGAGTAGCAAATGACCTGGACCAAATGGCATATATCCCAGGGTGCTGAAAGAACTGAAATATGAGATTGTAGACCTACTGTTGAACTATCATTAAAATCATCTGTAGTACCTGAAGACTGGTGAATGGCTAATATAACACCAATTTTAAAAAGGGTTCCAGAGGTGATCTAGGAAACTACAGACCGGTGAACCTGATGTCAGTACTGGGAAAAATGTTAGAAACCATTATAAAGAATAAAATTACTGGACATGTAGATAGTCATGGGTTAACGGAAGAAAGCCAGCATGGATTTGACCTAGGAAGGTCTTATCTTACTAATCTGTCATATTTTTTTTGAAGTGTGAATAAACAGGTAGACAAAGGTGAGCCAGTCGATATAGTGTATCTGGATTTTGAGAAAGCCTTTGACAAGCTCCATCATGAGAGACTCTTGGCAAAATTAAGAAGTCATGGGATAGGAGGCAGTGTACTATTGTGGATTAGAAACTGGTTAAAAGATAGAAAGCAGCGAGCAGGGCTAAATGGACAATTTTCTCAATGGAGAAAGGTGAATAGTGGAGTACTCCGGGGATCTGTGCTGAGTCCACTGCTTTTTAACATATTCATAATTGACCTGAAAATGGGAATAACGAGTGACATATGACACAGAATTATTCAAAGTTGTTAAAACCCAAGAGGATTGTGAAAAATTGCAAGAGGACCTTGATAAAATGGAAGAGTGGATGTCCAAATGGCAGATGAGATTTAATGTGGACAAGTGCTAAGTAATGCTCTTAGGGAAGAACAATCCAAACTATGGTTACACAATGAAAGGTTCCATATTAGGAATCATCACCCAGGGAAGGATCTAGGCATCATCGTGGATAACACTTTGAAACCCTCTGCCCAGTATGCAGCAATGGCCAAGAAAGCAAATACATTGCTAGGAATCATAAGGAAAGGAATGGAGAATAAAACCAAGGATATAATAATGCCTCTGTTGTTCCATGGTGAGACTGCACCTTGAATAATGTGTGCAGTTCTGGTTGCCATATTTTAAAAAGGATATGGAGAAATTAGCAAAGGTACAGAGAAGAGCCAGCAAAATGGTGAAGGGGATAGAAGGATATCTCTGTGAGGAAAGGCTTAAAAGGTTAGGGCTCCTCAACGTAGAAAAAAGACGGCTGAGGTGAGACATGATAGAGGTCTATAAATTAATGAATGGAGTGGAACAGGTAAACATAGATCGGTTGATTACTCCATCAAAAAGTAGAAAGACTAGGGGGCATGCCCCAAAGCTACAGTTTAACCCATTTAAGATTAATACGAGAAAATATTTTTTCACTCAGTGCATAATCAAACTGTAGCATTCGTTACCAGAGGATGTGGTAAAAGCTGTTAGTATAGCTGGGTTTAAACAAAGGTTTGGATAAGTTCTTGGAGGAAAAGTCCATAAACCATTATTAAGGAGGACCAGGAAAATTCACTGCTTATCCCAGGATAAGAATTATTGAATCTGTGTACCTTTTTGGGAACCTGTCAGGTACCTGTGATCTGGATTGGCCACTGTTGGAAACAGGATACCGGACTTGATGAACTTTGGTCTGACAGAGTATGGCATTTCTTATGTACTTTTCTGATCTTCTTTGTCTTCCATTTCCATGCATCTTCCCAGCTGAATGCTATTTGTTCTCTTCTCTACCAGAAATAAGTTAGAAGTAACTCACTCTTCATTCTGTTTTCATGCTCCATTATGATGCAGTTCTATGACCAGTGATCACAGCATGGAAAATGTGTATATCATATAATCAGATTTAAAATGGGTATGAATGCATGGCTGTTTGCTCGGGAATGTGGCCCTCTTGCCTGAACCAATTTCCTAGCATTAGCAGTGTAGGACCTTCTGCTGGAGCTTATTTAAACTTACAGTAGCCATTGGTCTTATGGCTATCAGCAGATGAAGAATGAGATTGCTTGAGACTGTCACATTTGTCTTGATCATGTTGTCATTTCGTTATGTGTGTGTAGAGACTGCTTAGCTGTTATTGTGTGAGCAGCAGTATCATTCAGTGTCCCTACTAAATTGCTACAATAGAGTTGGAAAAAGCTCAGGTTTTTCCAGAATACGGGAGGTTCTTTCTGCCAGTCACATAATGCTGGGAGGAGACTCTTCTGAGAGGGGAAATTCAAGTCAGATATAAACCACTCCCAAAAGCAGGACTCTATCTTTAGCACACAGTCACTGTACCATATAAATGTGATAGCCATACTTCAACTGCCCTGGAGGGCAGACTCCTATTTTCCTAGCCCTTCATAGCATTCAGAGGGATCTGCAGGCCCAGAGAATCAAAGAAAAGAGATGAGGGGAGTATGGCTGTAGAAACTCTGCCACCAAACCCTATTGACTTAGAAGAGAAGCTCTTCCAGACAGGAATAGGGAAATTATTTACTCCAGAGGAGAAAGAAAAACATTTTCCAAGAAGTACATCTACGTGAGACTGATCAGCAAACTTGGAGCAAGGCGCAACTGCAGATTAGTTTTGGGGATCTATGTCTACAGAAGCCAACAACTCTAGAGACAAGAGGAATCCAGAAACTCACAAGCAGCCACTGAAACCAGAGCCCAGTGTGAGATCCAGGACTATATCAGGGAGAGGTGCCTGTATCACTTCAGTTCCTGGTACACTGAGAATTTATCCAGAGAAGTCACAAGAGCTACTAAAAATGGGGAATAGCAAGAATTGGATTTCATTTCCAGCCTAAGAGAAAGAACACTTAAACCCTACTTATGGTATAATAGGACTGGAAGGTGAGAAAAACTGTACCTGTTTGACTTTTGGAGTAAGGAATAGGAGTTGACTGCTTCTAATAGTTATATTTTCTGTCTTTTCCAGTTGTTGTTGTTGCTCAGTGACCCTAAAGTTTAAGTAAATCATTGGTTCATAACACAAAATCTGGATTAGTCTCAGTTATTTGAGAGAGAAGAAGTATGAATCAAGTTAGTTACTAAAGTCTCCCAGTGTATGCTGGCCCCATTCAATGGACCTTGATAATTAACTTCCAAGAGTAGAGACTGAAAGACTGCAAATTGCTCTTGGAAGAATTGCACTCCCTTAACTGTCCAGCAGCTTGGGGGATAGCTGCTAGGACCACACTGAAAGGGAGGTTATATGTGCATGAATTGTCGCCATGTATTTTTGACTTTGAAATGGTAATGCACAGCACTCTGTTGTGCTTTATGAAAGGTGGTGAAGTAAATAAGTCTGAACATTTGAGGGAGGAGCTGACAGTAGAACTCCTGTCCCATGTAGAGATAGATACATATGCTATGATTCAGGGGAGGGAAAGCTTTAACTTCGGTAGTCTGACACCAGTAGTAAAAATCATGATAAAGAAAATCAATAAGGCCATAACCTACATGAAAGGATCATCTATTGATATTACAGAAATAAATGGAAAACAATATCATGCTGTTACTGAGAGGAGGTGAGAGGAAGGAAAAGTCTGGAGACATGGTTGTATTTGAATAGCGGGTAGCTGGGAATTTGGAGGCTGCCCATTGACTGGTCACCCTTGGGAATTATAGGGGTGGGTGAGGGCATGAGGAGCACACAGAAGTGGGCATAAGTTCTTTTCCTTCATTTTCTCTACCTAGTCATTAGAGCACAGCCCCCTCGTCCTATGTGGACTAGTTTTTGATGGTTGAGTTGTATTATTATTGATTTTGTAGCAACAATGTTGGATACCTAAGACAATTGAGAATAATATGCCTGAATTGGTTCTACTCTAAGCTAGGCCATCATTGCGACTAGCCAATTGGTGGGTGCTACATAGAACTATGTGGTGGCCTAGCAGGTGTGTACGAGTGATATGGTGAGAGACCCAGCTACTGCGCATGCATACCCAGGAATCTGTAAAGCAGTTAATAGACTTATGCACTGCTCATCTAATAAGGATGGTGACTGCCTGTTGCATTAGTAAAACTACAGACTATAATTACCAATAAATGGTGGTCTCCATAGCTATTGTGGAATGATGGGTGGGGAGGGAAAGGGGAATAAATCCCAGTAATACTGTACTATTGAAGTATTTTGTGCAGGCAAATCTTTTTTTTTAACTTCATAGTGACAAAATTGTTTTTATTTGTACCCAACAGTTCTTATGGTAGGAAATTTTCTATCACATTTAGAAAATAATCACCTACAAGGATTATAAATCCCATCTAGTCAGGTCAGTTTCATTCTTAGTGCAAAGAACCATATTTGTCCGCAAACTAGGATGTAAACCAGCAAGCATTCTGATTTAAGGAGGCAATCCAACCAATGGGTGACTAGACCCTACTCAGTAGAACGTATACAATAGGGCCTTGTAAAAACATACAACTAATTTAGGAGATGGAGTATTCTTAAGATTCTATTCATTTTGGGCCTGATTCCATTCTGGACATGCCGGCCCTCTTTGCGCCCGGTCAGAACCGGATGCACAGAATGAGACAGGATTCTGATCCCGCGGGGCACATCTAGTTCTGTGGGATCAGAATCACATCCAGGCCTGTAGGTGTAGGCCGGGACCCCGATTCCGGTCGACCTGCACATAAGGCATTCCCCAGCTAACTCAGTCAGAGCTCCTGAATGGAGCCACGGCCACATGGCATCCGGTTGCCATCGCACCACGGCTTCAATCAGGAGCTGCGATCCCCGGCCGCCGGACAGAAACCTTCATTCCCCACAGCCCAACCCCTGATCTGGCCTGCCAAGGCCAGGGTTGGGCTGTGGGAAATATCCTCTGCCCCTCCCATCTTTTCTGCATCCCAGGCCTGCCATCCCCTGCTGACTAGGGGAACTTATTCCACCTCAGAGGCGGAATAAAGTTCCCGTTCAGGTGCTAGCCCCAGACATAAAGGGTCGACATTGGAATTGGCCCTGTATGCCCAGAGCCACCAACTGCCCACTGCCCGCCCTAACTCCGCCCCCACACTGCCCCTTTCCCTCCCCCATCTAACCTCCCCATACAATGTGCGGGGAAATTATTTGGGGTCAGCAGAGGGGCCGAATAGTGGGAATGAACATCCCAACAGGAAGTCCATCCCCTCTATTCATGCCTCGGAATAACCCCTTTTTGAAATTAGATATTTTCCTTGCATATTTGGCGTATTCTGCTTTTTACAATAGTAGGTACACCATTTTTATTTTATTAAAATAATTACATGTATCAAACTAAAAGTAAATGGCAGTTCTGAATAATACATTCCAGATGGGATACAGCATACTGTATTCAATAATGTCTTGCTTCCTTTTATAACTGTGGAGAAGAATATCATTTATGCTTCTAGTAGTGAAAAGACTGACAGCTAAATAGCTAAAAATCTGCTATCTTCACTATCATAAACAACATGATGCCAAGGATGAACAAATTTATTAATGCTTAAAGGAGAAATCTGACTATACAGATGGCCTACATCACAGCAATGTATTATCAATTTCTTCAGCTCCACTCCCAGACTAACAAGGTGGCTTATTTATAGCTCTAAAAAAAAACCCAAAATATCATTTAACTGTTTTTTTATACTGCTTTATCATTTTAGTCAAAGCGGTTCACATTGTAACTTAAACTTGGCAATGTATGTTAAACAGGGACATTGATAACTTGGATTTTTCTGAGGCACTGGAGAGTTAAGTGACTTGCCCAAGGTCACAAGCAGTGCTAGTGGGACTTGTCTCTTGCTTCCCAAGCCAGTGCTCTAACCATTAGGCTACTCCTCCACTCCATTGACATATCATCTCAGGCAACTTAGTGCAACTAAGGAATATAGAAGGAGAGTTTTGTCTTCTCCCCTCTCAGATACCAAAGCTTTATCCTGGAACTCCCTCCCCAGTTTGGACTAATCAGCGCCAAGCTTTCCCTCCTTTGCGGCTGAAGGCAACATGCACTGTCCCAACGACATCAAGCTAATGGCCATCCTGATTTGTCCTTGTGAAATCAATCCCCTCTCCATCCAATGAGATAAATGAAATAGCTCCCATCCTAAGAAGCCTTTCCTTGAGCCAGAAATGCCAAGGGTGAGCTGTCCTAAACAGTAAGATTTACCATCCCAGAGAGTGAGATTGAAGTCCAAAGAGTCAGATATTTTCCAATGGTGCCTCTGGGGTATAAATCTAGAAAGACTTAAATATTTATCTGCAAATGAAAAGAAAAAGCTGCATAAAATGATTTTTGCTTTACTTTGGAGCTTCTGTAAGGACACACACAGAGTGGAAGCCACATGGATAAATTCTCTGGGCTAAAAATTGCTCTCCACTTAGAGGCCAAAAGTATGTGCATAGGCTTCACAGCACCTGTACTTGTAGGTACAAGAGGACGAAGTACATAGGGAAGTGTGCTCAGGTTTCTTTCTACTGGCTGGCCACTTGGTTTTATTTCTCCTATACGCTTATCTTTCATGAAAGCAATGATCAGGATAAGAACATAAGATATGCCATACTGGGTCAGACCAAGGTCCATCAAGCCCAGTATCCTGTTTCCAACAGTGGCCAATCTAGGTCTAGCAGTTTCCCCAAGAGACACAGGTTCCACAATGCTTGTACTGGGTAAAGCATTGATATCCTGGGTCCCTTCTTAATAATGGTTTATGGACCTTTCCTCCAGGAACTTGTCCAAACCTTTTTTAAACCCAGCTACACTAACAGCCTTTACTACATCCCCCGGTAACAAATTCCAGAGTTTGATTACACGTTGAGTGAAAAAATATTTTCTTTTATTAGTCTTAAATAGTTTACCCTGTAGCTTCATTGCATGTCCCCTCATCTTTCTATATTCTGATAAGGTAAACAATCGATCTACGTTTACCCGTTCCACTCCGTTCATTAATTTATAGACTTCTATCATATCTCCCCTCAGCCGTCTCTTTTCCAGGTTAAAGAGCCCTAACCTTTTCAGCCTTTCTTCATAGGAGTATCCTTCCATCCCCTTTACCATTTTGGTGGCTCTTCTCTGAACCTTTTCTAAAATCGCTATATCCTTTTTAAGATACGGCGACCAGAATTGCACACAATATTCAAGGTGCGGTCTCACCATAGAACGATATAGAGGCATTATAATATCTTTTGTTTTATTTTCCATTCCTTTCCTTGTCATACCTAGCATTCTATTTGCTCTCTTGGCCGCCGCTGCACACTGGGCCGAGGGTTTTAACATGGTATCCACAATGACTCCTAAATAACAGATTAGTAAGACAAGATCTTCCCTGTCTAAAGCCATGTTGGCTGTCTCCCATTAGGCCATGACTATCTACATGCTGAGTAATTTTATTCTTTATGATGATTTCTACCATTTTTCCCGGTACTGACATCAGGCTCACCGGTCTGTAGTTTCCCGGATCACCCCGGAACCCTTTTTAAAAATTGGTGTTACATTGGCGATCCTCCAATCTTCAGGTATTAGAAATGATTTTAATGATAGTTCACAGATTACTAAAAGCAGGTCTGCAATCTCATATTTCAGTTCTTTCAACACACTTGGATGTATACCATCCAGCCCAGGTGATTTGCTACTCTTCAGTTTATCTAATAGTCGTAATACATCTTCCCGATGAATCAATATTTCCTTCAATTCTTCCGCACCTTTTAATACCACTTCAGTCATGGCTAACATCCCTACATTTTCCTCAGTAAAGACCGAAGCATAGAATTCATTCAGTCTTTCCGCTATCGCCTTGTCGCCTCTTAGTGCCCCTTTAACCCCTCTATCATCTAATGGACCAACTGACTCTCTCACACGTTTTTTGCTATGAATCTACTTGAAAAAGTCTTTATTTCATGTTTTTGCTTCCGCAGCAAGCTTCTTCTCAAATTCTCCCTTTGCCTGCCTTATCAACGCCTTGCATTTGACTTGCCAGTGCTTGTGCTGTTTCCAGGTTTCGTCGTTTGGCTCTTTTTTCCATTTCCTGAAAGATGCTTTTTTGGCAACAACAGCCTTTCTGACCTCCCCTTTAAACCATGCTGGCAGTTTTTTGCACTTCCTTCCACTTTTCTTAAAGCGTGGAATACAGCTGGTGTGGGCTTTCAAGATAGTATTTTTCAACAATTCCCAAGCTTGATGTAAGTCTTTAACCTTTGCAACTGTTCCTTTTAGTTTTTTCTTAACTGTTTTCCTGATTTTATCATAGTCTCCCTTTCAAAAGTTAAAAGGTAGTACTGTGGATTTCCTTACTATCCCTCCTCCACTAATTAAAAGAAAGGCGATCATGCTATGATCACTATTGCCAAGTGGCCCCAACACCCTTATCTCTTGCACTAGATCTGGTGTTACACTAAGGGCTAGGTCTAATATGGCTTCCCCTCTGGTCGTTTCATAAACCAGCTGCTTCAAGAAGCAGTCATTTATTTCATCTAGGAACTTTATCACCCTAGCATGTCCTGCCGTGACACTGACCCAGTCGATACCGGGGTAATTGAAATCATCCATTATTACTGCGCTGTAACTTTTGTTAGCTTCCTTGATTTCTTTGAGCATTTCATCATCCATTTGTTCATTCTGGCCAGGCGGTCGATAGTACACCCCCACTGTCATCGCCTTCCCCTTTTTACATGGAATTTCAATCCATAGAGATTCTACAACAAATTTTGTTTCCTGCAAAACTTTAATCCTTTCTGTCTCAATGCCATCTCTAACATAGAGCGCAACCCCTCCACCAATTTGATCAGCTCTATCATTATGATATAGTTTGTACCCAGGTATCACAGTGTCCCACTGGTTGTCCTCCTTCCACCATGTCTCTGATATTCCAATCATATCTAATCTCTCATTTAGTGCTATATATTCTAACTCTCCCATCTTATTTTTTAGACTTCTAGCATTTGCATACAAGCATTTTAGAGACTGTATTTTATTCATATTAATTTGGCTATTGGTAGACATGGGTAATTTGGGATCTTTAAGCTCTATCTCCTCCATACTCGAAGGCATTTGGGCTACTTTACTCTTTTTTGGAACCTCTCTGCTTTTGGTAGTATCCTTCAAGGATACATTCTTCCGAACCATGCGCTCTTGGGCGACTGTCGGCTTTCCCCTATTATCTAGTTTAAAAGCTGCTCTATCTCCTTTTTAAAGGTTAATGCCAGCAGCCTGGTTCCATCCTGGTTAAGGTGAAGCCCATCCCTTCAGAAGAGCCCCTCCTTTCCCCAGAATGTTCCCCAGTTCCTAACAAATCCAAAACCTTCATCTCTGCACCACTGTCTCATCCACGCATTGAGACTCCAGAGCTCTGCCTGCCTTTTGGGTCCTGCGCGTGGAATGGGAAGCATTTCAGAGTACGCTACCCTGGAAGTTCCGTATTTCAACTTCCTAACTAAAAGCCTAAATTTAGCCTCCAGAACCTCCCTACCACATTTTCCTATGTCATTGGTACCGACATGTACCAAGACAGCAGACTCCTCCCCAGCACTATCTAAGACCTAATCTAGGTGGCGCGTGAGGTCCACTACCTTTGCACCAGGCAGGCATGTTACCAGGCAATCCTCACATCCACCAGCCACCCAGCTATCTACATGCCTAATGATCGAATCACCAACTATAACGGCTGTCCTAACCTTTCCCTCATGGGCACATGGCCCTGGAGAAACTTCCTCGGTGCGAGAGGGTTTTACATCACCTGGAGGACAGGTCCTAGTTACAGGATCACTTCCTGCCACACCAGGGTGATGCTCTCCTGTCACGTGACCTCTCTCCTCCATGGCAACAGGGATGCTGCTAGACTGGAGGTGGGACTTCAGGACTATATCCCTGTAGGTCTCGTCTATGTACCTCTCTGTCTTTCTTATATTTTCCAAGTCGGCTACTCTAGCCTCTAGAGAACGGACTCGTTCCCTGAGAGTAGAGAGCTCCTTGCACCTAGTGCACACGTAAGACCTCTCACCAACTGGGAGAAAATCATACATGTGACACTCAATGCAAAAGACTGGAAAGCTCCCATCTCGCTGCTGGACTGCTGTCTGCATCTTAGTTTTAAGTTTGTGTTTAGATCTTTAAGTTCTTTACTTAGTTAGGATTGCTATGGATATTTATACAAATAAAACTGTAACTAATACGTTTAATATACCTTGTTCGCCTGAAGCTTAATTAATATCAGGTCCTTAGTGTATGACGATTTGGGTAACGAGCTTCACCTGAGAGCACCTCCTGTCTTTTAAGATGTGTAAGTACCTATAAAGCTACGATTATCCCAGGGGTGTGTGTGTGTGGGGAGGGAGGGAGGGAAATAACACTTATTAAAAGAGGGCTGCTACACAGTACCCTGTCTTGTGCTGCTGAGGTAAGCTATATTCTGATTTGATTTAAATTATAGCTCTTTGCTGCTGCTAGGCTCTAACGTATTATGAAATTTAAACTACAAGCTCTCTACTGGGTATAAAATGTAACCAGAAAGTTCTCTTCTGTGTTTTAAATTTAAACTTAAACTGCTGCTACTAGGCCCTGACTGATTTAACAAAAATAGTGGGTTCACAGATTATATTAGCTTTAATACAAAGAATTCCTTTCAGAAAATTCCCAGAAATATATACTCACAATTGTAGATCTCTCTTCAGAAGTAACAGTCCCCTTTTCTAGTCCTTCATCACTGCACTGGCCAGTGCTTGAGAGAAGGGACTCATTGATTGTGAGAGTGAGACACCCTCTTAATGAGTGAGATTTGGCAGCTCTGTTTAGCAGAGCCAGCAAGTCTATTTCTTACCAGATTGGTGCCCAACAATGCTCTGACAACCCCCCTTCCCACCCAGCCAGCGATGACATCCCCAACCACCATACACTGCTTCAGGCCGCTCAGTTTTTAACTGGACAATTTAATATACTTTGCACATTTACACCCGCTGGATGTTTTTCAGCCAAAACGAGCACTTTTCAGATGTCTTTTTGTGTCTGGAACAGCTCCAAACTTATAAACTACTCCGGATGTGCAGGACATTGCTGAGATCACGTGGGCACATCCAGGTTCATGGGAACACTCCAGCCACGCCTCCACCATGGCCCCGGTTCAGACTTGAACATCCTCATGCTGGGGATGTCCACAGACCTGGCTTTTAAAATGGCTCTGCAGACGTCTCTGGGCTTTGGACATTACTCTGCCCATCTTCAGACACCCAAAGCACAAATAGGACTTCCAAAATGATCCCCTAAGGGAATGATGCACGATGTTTACCTCTTAATACACTTAAAAGGCAAAATCATGTTCTATTTTATGCTATTACTTTACTGCAATAGACATTTGCAAATAATGAGATGCAAATACATGCAAAACAGCTCATTATGATGTAAAATCAAACAACACAGCTTGCCTTCGGCTTCAGAAGCTACAATATTCCCAGAAAAATAGCTATTTTTCCTGCCTGTGGCCTGATTCTCCTGGGTGCCATTTTAGATGCCAGATATGTGATACCTGCTGTGCAAACTACCCCATCACTGCTAGTCAACCCTCCCCCAAGACTCCCTAGACCCCAGTCAAGGCTTTAATCCCCATAAAAAAGTCTCCCCCCACACACGTTTCCAATTTTCCTCTAAAAGGACCACAGGCCCTTTGTGCCTACCTCCCAAAATCCCTGGTGGTCTGGGGCTACAGAGCAACAGCATTTCCCAGTCACTCCGCCCGTCTGGAGGTGTGTTCAGACAGGCAGCTGACAATCTCCCTCCCACCCCCAATTCCACCAGTATCTACCAGGCCTTTCTCTGGAGGCTAGTGTGGGAGACAGAAGCAATCCCCAGTTACTCTTGGCCTGCTTGCACCTGAGTTCAAAATGGCACCAAAAGAACACTGGCAGTAGTCTTGTGTTACTATCGCTAGGTGTCAAGCTGCCTAATAAAGGAGCTCCTATAAACCTTTGTTATGTATGTATATATAGATAAAGATAGATGATTGGTTTAAGGCTGAGACTTTGATATTCTATTCCTAAATACGTCTAGATTTTATTATGGGACAATGCACATCCTTATCTTTTATGCTTATTATAATCTCCTGCTGCTTAATATTTTTTGCAGTTAAAACTTGGAAGTATAAGAGATTTTTTTCCACCAGCCTGCACTAGAAAATGGACAACTTTTCCAAATGCAATTAATAAGCACATTATAAACTTGTTTTATCTACAGTATTTTTATATTCAATAAAAAAAGATAGGCAATCCAAAGTAGTAGTCAATGATATCAACCCCACATGCTCCCTTGTTGTCCATATTTATAGTGCCCAATGTTAACAGCTATTTTTCTTTTATTTTTTTGTGACTATAGGTAAAATTGTTTTGGAAAATAATAGTTTTTCAGCAAAAAAGATAGCTTATTAAGGTGTGTGGAGCAATGGGAATTGCACTAATATAGTGCCTGCACAAAGATAGGGGCATGTTTACTAAGCCCTGCATCTGTAACGTGCATGTAGGCCACGTTAGCAGAACAGGGGGTTAGTGGTAAGTGCAGGCGGCATGTTCTTCCGTCCTTCTGCAGCTAGCACAGTCTCGTGGCACCCACTGAGGTGGCATTAACTGCACCAGTACTACCAGCGTCAAGTGTAGTGAGTGCAGATCACTAACGCCCATGCTAGCTGTGATGAGTCAGCGCCACCTACGATCAGTCCCTGTCCCACTTAGTTCCCACTCCGACATGCTACTGGGATAGCACAGGGTTTTTAGCTCTTGGGCCCATACTACTTTTTAGTGCAGTGCCCTAATCACATGCTAAACCTCATACTACTGGGTAGCATGGTTTAATATAGCTGAAATTCATGTGTAGGTCGTTCGATTAATTGTGCTCCAAAAAACACATTTGTACTGCCTTTTTAGGACATGTGAAGGCATATTTTACAAAGAACATCCAAGTGCAATCTGGGACATTCAAAGCAAAAATGTCTGGGAAAAAAAGCAGGCACATCCAACTCGATCATGATTTCACAAAGGTGGACATGCCCAATATGGACATGTACAGTTGTGGTCAACAGTATTGGCACCCTTGCAGTTCAAGTCCTTAATGTCTAATACCTTAAAAAAAGGTGTCTAATTAAATGGCTTTGAACTATACAGTACATGCACACATTTTTGACACATAAAAACCTTTCCTGCCTTTAGAGCATGTTAGCATGCAGAAAAGGCTTTTTAAAATTGCATGGATGAATTTATACATAGTGTAATTTGAGCAGAGATGGGGCAGAATTGTGATGTATGTATATATTTTATAAAATAAGCGTGTACATTTTACATCTTCTTAGGAGCAAGTGGAAATTATGTGAGAGCATTTGTGCACTACGGGGGTCATTGTCAAAGCCTATTTTATAAATACACTTAGCGCCCTCTTTTATTAAAGCCTGCTATGGATTTGCATTTAACAAGCCGATCTCAATGGCAAAGGCCGCAGGTTAGCCGTCAGAGGCTTCTTCAGTATCTCCCTGGCAGCTAACGCGTGAAGGGTTGTTCTGATGTATGCTCCACTACTTCAGGTTCACTTCACGACTCCTATAGAAGAGTCATTAGGTGAACCAATGTTAGGAGCCACGTTGCCGCTCAGCTTGTGGCAATCACTCTGGCGCTTAGGGCGTGGCGAGCGCATTGCTGCTATCTCCACCCATTCCCCGCCCCATTCCACTATCGCCGATTAACATGCATTTTAGCATGCAAAGGCAGACACTACTGGGCATTAGTGTTCCCAACTCCCCATAAGCATGCGTTAAAAACACCCATTAAGTAGCTAACGGGCTTTAGTAAAAGAGGTTCTTAGTCTCTTATGGTTCTTTTAAAAAATAATATTAATGAAAAAGGAGCCCCTTTTACTAAAGTGTGGTAAGTATTTGCATTTACTGTAGGTTCTCTATCAGAAATTCTGTGTAGTAAGTTCAAAGCCTATGCAATAAATATAGGGAGATGGGGTATGCCCAGCATTTAATACTCAAGGCAGGCACTTACTACATGGGCTTCACATTGGAACACTCATGCTACCTACCAAGACTGGGAACACAGACTCGAGCACCATCAGCCACCCCCCTCAGGCTCCCTCCTGCAAACCCCCAGCTAAGGTGACCCCTTATATATCCCCCCTGAATAATTTACACCTCCTCCACAATCCACACCCCCCCCCCCTCCTCACTGCAGCCATGGCACCCGATTCAGGACCACAATGGTGTGCGTAGCAGTTACTATGGGTGTTTAGCACATGCTGAACCCTGCATTAACTGCTTACTGCACTTTAGTAAGAGGACCCCTTAATTTGTATAAAGGACTATAGAAACATATGGAAGATCAACAGTCAAAGATATTGCAAGTCACCCATAAGTAACATCAGTCCTAATATTTCCAATTCATAATTCTTAGAATTCATTTCTTTCGTTATTCAATTCATTATTAAAATTCATTCAGGGTCAAAGCCAATCATGATTCATAGCAGTTCTTCAATAGATAGATATTCAGTTATAATTATAAAGATGAATCCAAATCCAATTAAATCATCAAGATAAGCTAATGCAAATTCATGACAAGTTGTAATGAATTTGATATTAATGTCTAAAAAATTCAGCTAGTTGATGAATAAATCTCTTTTTTTTTTTACATCCCTGTTATAAGAGACCTACAGGGACATAGTATTGAAGTCCCAACTCCAGTCTGATAGCCTCTCTGTTGCAATGGAGGAGAGATGTCATGTGGGGGGAGAGAGATCAAGTGTAAGGAGAGCATCACCTTGGTGTGGCAGGAAGTGATCCTGTAGCTAGGATCTTTCTTGCAGGTGATGTAAAACCCTCTTGCACCCAGGAGGTTTCTCCAGGGACATGTGCCCATAAGGAAAGGGTTAGGACAGCCGTTATAGTTGGTAATTCAATCATTAGGCATGTTGATAGTGGATGGCTGGTGGACATGAGGAGTGCCTGGTAAACATGGCTGCCTGATGCGATGGTAACAGACCTCACGTACCACCTAGAGAAGATTTTAGATAGTGCTGGGGAGAAGCCTGCTGTCTTGGTACTGTACATGTTGGTACCAATGACACAGGAAAGTGTGGGAGGGGAGTTCTGGAGGCCAAAATTAGGATTTTATATAGGAAGCTGAAATTCAGAACTTCCAGGGTAGCATTCTCTGAAATTTATTTATTTAGTAGTATTTAGCTCATGCCTTTCCAGGAGAAGATCAAGATGCATTACATTCAGGTGTAGTATGTATGTATGTATGCTTCCTGTTCCACACACAGGATCCAAAAGGCAGGCAGAGCTCCGGAGTCTCAATGAGTGGATGGAAGGATGGTGCAAGGAAGAGGGTTTGGAATTTGTTAGGAAATGGGCAATGGAGGGGCTTTTCTGAAAGGATGTGCTCCACATTAACCAGGATGGAACCAGGCTTCTGGCATTAACCTTTAAAAAGGAGTTTAAATTAGATAACAGCAGAAAGCTGACAGTGACCCAGGAGTATATGATTCAGAAGGATGTAGCCTTGAAGGATACTAGGAAAAGGGGGAAGTTAGGGCATCCCAATAGAGAGGTTCTAAAATGTAACACAGACCAGACAGAGCTGAAAGATTCTAAATTACCTCTATCAACTGATAACCAGATTTAATATGAATAAAATACAACTTCTAAAAGACCCTGTATGCAAATGCTAGAAGTCTAAAAAATAAGATGGGAGAGTTAGAATATATAGCATTAAACGAAAGGTTAGATATTGTTGGCATCTGAGACCTGGTGGAAGGAGGGCATCCAATGGGACACTGATACCTGGGTACAAACTATATCACAATGATAGAGTAGATCAAATTGGTAGAGGGGTTGTGCTTTATGTTAGAGAGGTCATTCGGTATTATTGGATTAAAGTTTTGCAGAAACACATTGTAGAATCTCTATGAATAGAAATTCTATGAAAAAGAGGAAGGCGATGGCAATGGGGGGTGTATTACAGATCGCGTGGCTAGAATGAACAGATGGATGATGAAATGCTAAAAGAAAATCAGGGAAGCTAACAAAAGTTACAAAACAATAGTAATAGTATCG
This sequence comes from Ichthyophis bannanicus, assembly GCA_033557465.1. NCBI lineage: Eukaryota > Metazoa > Chordata > Amphibia > Gymnophiona > Ichthyophiidae > Ichthyophis > Ichthyophis bannanicus. Next base: position 186,872,862 of record CM066038.1, on the reverse strand, counting down.
ACTGAGTCAATGTCACAGCAGGACATGCTAGGGAGTTAGTTTCTAGATGAAACAAATAACTGCTTCTTGGAGCAGCTGGTTCATGAACCGACCAGAGGGGAAGATATTTTGTACCTAGTTCTTAGTGGAACACAGGATTTGGTTCAAGAGATAACAGTGTTGGGCCACCTGGCAATAGTGATCATAGCATGATCACATTTGATTTAATAAATGGAGGCAGGATGGCAAGAAAATACACAATACTACCTTTTAACTTTCAAAATGGAGATTATGATAAAATGAGGAAAATAGTTAAGAAAAACCCTCCAACATATACTTTTTAAAGAGGTCAACCGAAGCGGCAGTAGCTGATTTAGGGAAGTTCACAAACTGTAGATTAAGGCCCTCATTCCAAAAAGTGGGTTGTAATCCTGCAAGCCACCTAAACTCTATTCCCCCACCGGTTTTCCCCATACGTCCCCATACTTCAGGATGGGGAGAGCCGGCGGGGGGAGGAGCGGGACCGGGCCACCTGGAAGCACGTACAGGGCCAATTCGGGTCACAGCCCTGCACATGCTGCCAGGCCTGCTGGGGCGTACTGCTTATATCACCCCAGAGAAGGTATAAGCAGCATTTTCAGGAGAATCGGAGCACGGTAGCCACCACTGGGGCTGGTTTTGGGTGTGGGGGGTCCCCAACACCCGATCCAGGCCACGGGAGGCCAGCCGTGGGTTGGGCAATAGGGATTTTGAGGTCTGGAGCCATGGATGTCTGGGGCACCTGCGGGGAGAACTTCCCCACAGGCTGGAAAGGCATGCCAGGCCATCCTCTGGCCCGATTCTGACTCCCACAGGAATATTTTGTTCTGTACCAGAATCAGGCCCTAATGGCCCCATCTTTAGCAGGGATATCCAGACAGCCCAGACTTCCCACTCCCAGAATTGGGTTCCACGTCTCTTAGGATTGCACCTGAGTAGTCAAAGATTCCACCATAATGCTAGTGCTCACGCATGCTTGTTCATGCAGCAAAAAATGCGTTCATAGAAACTTGGTTGCTTCTTCTACAGCAGACAAATGATTAGATACTGATTTCTCCAGGGAAACAATTGCTGTCCATTTCACGTCCAAAGTTACCATTGGCAGCTTCACCAGGGTGCAGCTACTCACTGGGGAATGAGGGCTTCCCTCTGACCATGACACAACTCTATCATCGGCCCCTGATGCCATTCCTGATGCCATGACACCTGAACTTGTGCTGTTCACAGAGACAGGAGACTCTCCAACCCCTCTGGGAGAAATTACCTACACTCCTGGATTCATCAATTCCTGCGACAATGGCACCACTTCCACCAATCCAAGCGGTGGGAGAGAATGCTGGAGCAGCTCAATACCAGCTGGCAGAAAAGGCTCCCTCAGTGAAATGCGCTGCTCTGGGTTCAGACTGGTATCTGAGGCTGAAAAGACCTTGGTCTACCTGTTTATTCACACCTTCAAAAAATATAACAGATTAGTAAGATAAGACTTTCCTTGGCTAAATCCATGTTGGCTTTCTCCCATTAAACCATGACTATCTACATGTTCAGTAATTTTATTCTTCATAATGGTTTCTACCATTCTGCCTGGTATTGACATCAGGCTCACCGGTCTGTAGTTTCCAAGATCACTCCTGGAACCTTCTTAAAAATTGGTGTTACAATGGCCATTCTCCAATCTTCAGTTATTATAGATGATTTTAGTGATAGTTCACAAATTAGTAATAGTAGGACTTGGATGTAAACCATCCAGTCCAGGTGATTTATTACTCTTCAGTCGGCCAAATAGTGCATCTCCCCAGTTTATCAATATTTCTTTCATTCAGTAGTGGTGCTAGTTGTTCTAATGCAGCTAGCCATTGCTGCTGAACTTTAAACCCAGTATTAAATATCTGGGTTGCCTAGATTGCCAGGAAGCTAACCGGTCAGGGGTGATATTCCACTGCTGCCCAGTTAGCTTTCATGGCGAAAGTCAAGTCAGCCTTAACTGCACCTGTCTGTCAATAACCAGGCAGCAGCTCAGTATTGCCACTGACCAGTTATCAACGGGTGCCGCCTCCAAAATGCCCACTGCTAGCCAATTAGCATCAGGGCATGCAGCGGCAGCACCCATGGCTATTCAGTGCCTGGTCTTTATGTGCCTGATCATTTCTTATATTGCGGCGATCCCAGTTTTCAATTGTAATGAAAGCACATCTCTAATTTTTACTAGCACGACAAAGGGAAAGTAGTTTCTAGAAATTTTCTTTGGAGGGAGTAGGGACAACACCAAAAGGCTTAGTAGGAGTGAAGATTTCTACCAGGGGAATAGGGAGCCAGACAATCAGCAAGGTACATTGACTGGTCAGAATGAAATACATGATACACAAGTATGAGGATCTTAAATTTAATACAATAAAAGTGGAATTTTAGAAGGTACACCCAAGTGCAATCTGGGACTTCTAAGGCAGAATGTCTGAAAAGCATGCAAGCACATCCAGGTATAGATGTGATTTCACAAACCTGGCCATTCTTGATATAGCATCTACACAAACATCCCCAGAACTGTATTTCAGTCCCCAGACATCTGTGATAGCAGCAGATCCTAACCCCTACTCTAACCATTAGGCTATCACTTAGATTGTGCTGAGTACTGAGAATGATGGAGTGTTATTTTCTCTACGCCCTCTGGATCTTTTTCAGCCAAAGCAAGCACTTCCACAATGTTTATTGGTGCCTGGAGTAGGTATAACCTTAAACACGTCTCGGGACATGCAGAACGGCAAAATGAGATCAGGCAGTGATGTCCAGGTTCCTGGAAACACCCCAGCCAGCCTCATCACGCCCTCGTTCAGACACGGATGTCCCCAGAGCTGGTTTCTAAAATGGCTCTGGAGACATCTCTGTGCTTTGGATGTCTCGATGCCTGTTTCCACCCTTAGTGTTCCGTTTTGGAGACCATATTTCACAAAGGATATAAAAAGACTTGAAACAGTTCAGAGGAAGGTGGCCAAAATGATTTGGAGCCTGCACCAGAAGACGTATGAGAAGAGACTTGACGATCTAATATGTATACCCTAGAGGACAGGAGGGACAGAGGGAAATATGATACAGACATTTAAATACTTAAAGGATATTCATGAACAAATGAACCTTTTTCAAAGACAGGGAAGCTGTAAAACTAGAGGGCATAAAATGAAGCTACAAGGAGGTAAACTTAAAAACAATGTCAGGAAATACTTTTCACTGAAAGGATGGTGGAAGCCTGGAATGACCTCCTGATAGAGATGATAAGGACAAGAACCATGACAGAATTCAAAACGGTATGGGATAGACACAGTGGATCCCATTATAGCAAGAGGATGAAATCAAAACAAACTTAAATACCTTTATATCTCAACAAATAGAGGAGGTGACTTGCACAGAGTGGCAGGCACAACCCTAAATAATGGCACAGAGGGAGGTAGCCTGCATGGAACAACGGTTAAATTACTGTAGCCAGCTTAATTGGAAGACTAGATGGACCATACTGATCTTTATCTGCCATCATACACTATGGGGCATGTTTACTAAACCGCGATAGAGGACTCTGTGCGATATTGGAGCTGCAGCCCATTGAAATCAATGGGGCCGTGGCTCCAATATCGCATGGAGTCTGCTACTGCCATTTAGTAAACATACCCCTGTGTTACTATGTAAGTCATGAGGGGTCAGTTTTGCAACTGTAGAAGAAGAAAGACACGATCAAACCAAAAAGCACCAACTAATAACTTCATCCCCAAAATCTGAATAAACTGGTTTAGATTGAGTATTCATAGTGATAGGCCATTATAAATAGCATTACAATTCATTCCTTAAGACTAGAAAAATATACTTTATGGAGTACATACGATTTCTAAATGTTTTCTGTATATTGTAACTGTGTCCTCTTTGAACACACTATTAAGACACTTATCCACTCTTTAGTCACCTCCCGTCAAGACTATTGCAATCTCCTCCTTGCTGGTCTCCGTCTGAATAATCTCTCTTCCCTTCAATCTGTTCAAAACTCGGCTGCACAGCTAATTTTCTGCCAGCCTTGATATGCTCATATAACCCCCCTTCTCAAGTCACTTCATTGGCTCCCTATCCGTTTTCTGTATCCAGTTCAAACTTCTCCTAGTGACCTATAAGTGCACTCATTCTGCTGCTCCTCACTACCTTTCCTCTCTTATCTCTCCCTACACCCCTCCTCGGGAACTCCACTCTTCTGGAAGATCACTTCTGTCTGTGCCCTTCTTGTCTACTGCCAATTCCAGACTTCGATCCTTTCACCTTGCTGCTCCTTATGCCTGGAACAAACTACCTGAGCCTGTAAGGCAGGCTTCATCTCTGGCCCTTTTCAAATCTAGACTGAAAACTCTCCTCTTTGAGGCCACTTTTGGATCCTGTTCCGACTAGTCTCCTATGTGTTTCCTTACCATTCCCCTAGATGTATCCTTGTCCTCAGCTGTTCTGCTGTCTGTTTTGACTAGACTGTAAACTCCGATGAGCAGGAACCATCTTTTATATGTGTCTGTAAAGCACTGCGTATTCCTTGTAGCACTATACAAATGATCAGTAGTAGTAGGGTTGTGCATTAACCATCAATACTTTCTCCTCCTCCCTGGAAACATATTTTTTTCTCTCCTCCATTTGATCCACTGCTTCCTAAATGGCTACCCAAAAGTACCCCTAGACTCCAATCATCCTCGCCAGGCTTAATTCCCCTCATCTTAAACTCCCCGTTCAGCAGCTCATTCACAGTCTCAGCAGAATGGATCAATACCCCTGCTGAGCTTGAACTCTCTTGCTTAGCTTCAACAACAGTCCGCCCTTCTCCGCAGCTTCAATTCCTCCCCAACAAACCTTATTTTTAAGTCTCCTATTTGTCTGTATGGTTTTATGTATTATGTTATGTGGGACGCTCTTTTCAGCAACTTGAAGAGAAACAAAACTGGAGATCTAAGTTACTGGTTAGCACTGGCTTTGCCTGGTCACTTTGCAACTGGTTCAAAATCTGATTGGTTGGTGACAGAATTTATGATGTCGGACTCCTTTCATGTGAACACACAACTGACAGATAGAAACGGACTTTCCAGTATAGGATAATATATGATGTACTAGTAACTTAATCTTATCCCCAAAAATATAACAGCTTAATATGGACAGTTTTTACATCTAAATGAGGATATTTTAGAGCTGTTACTGTTGTTAAAAACCCAATTACTGTATGTAGCAACATGCTGGTTCTTTGCTAAGTTATATGTCCTGTACTGAATTAATTTGTCCAGTGTTCTCCTCTGAGCTTACGTACTTGTTTGTAAAGTCATGGATCAGTAATCACTGGCATGCCCATTCCAAGTTTCGGTCACTAATCCCTAAAGGGAAACCCCCCAAGATTTGGTTCTTTAGCATTCTTGCATCGTAAACCTCTTTCTATTTCCAAAACACCCATCTTGGCTTAGTTTTTGATTCTATTACCATACCAATTTCTCAATTCACTGGAGTCTCAGGCCCCAACTCAAGAGTTCTATTGAATATCACTGTGCTCTGAAAACAAAATTCAAAGCCCTCTGGCAGCTGTATTCTATGTAGCACGGTTTTTGGCACCAGCTGATAACGGATTAGGTAGATTTGAATTTATTGCCAGTTTGAAATGAATGGATGGATATTTTGTTTGATTAAGCTACATGTTGTTTTAACTGTTGTGTTTTAAAGCATGTACTGGGCTGATGCATACCCCCCCCCCCCCCAAAAAAAAAAAAATTGGCTTGTTTGCAGATTTCCAAAATTTTCTCAGTTTTAGTGTATTTTTTTCATGTTTTTAATACATGTGTTGTATGTATGGTAGGATTTTTTTGCATGCACAAATCGATTGTATGCACCTTAATTCATAAGTTTTCATTATGCATGTACAAGCAATTTGCATGCACTTAAAATGTTTAGGTACACAAAATGAACCAAATCCATCATAATGCATGCACACCCCTACAAATACTGTATATATTTGATTTGAAACTCTCCATATATAAAACATGCAACATAATACTTCACTTTGATATTCTGTTGACCCTGTACAGAATAATCAAGAAATTAACATAAACCTATACACAGCAACCGGTCAGAGTTGGCGCAACCATTCAGCAAGACTAGGCAGTTGTCTGGGGCAGTGGCTTCTGAGAGGGAGCAAAGACCAGCAGCCATCAGATCAAAGCAATAGATCCTGATGGCCACATAGACCTAGAGAGCCGTTAGTACATTCTTTTACCTGCAGGGATAGAGTGGACAAGATGTATCCTTGTCCTCAGCTGTTCTGCTGTCTGTTTTGACTAGACTGTAAACTCCGATGAGCAGGAACCATCTTTTATATGTGTCTGTAAAGCACTGCGTATTCCTTGTAGCACTATACAAATGATCAGTAGTAGTAGGGTTGTGCATTAACCATCAATACTTTCTCCTCCTCCCTGGAAACATATTTTTTTCTCTCCTCCATTTGATCCACTGCTTCCTAAATGGCTACCCAAAAGTACCCCTAGACTCCAATCATCCTCGCCAGGCTTAATTCCCCTCATCTTAAACTCCCCGTTCAGCAGCTCATTCACAGTCTCAGCAGAATGGATCAATACCCCTGCTGAGCTTGAACTCTCTTGCTTAGCTTCAACAACAGTCCGCCCTTCTCCGCAGCTTCAATTCCTCCCCAACAAACCTTATTTTTAAGTCTCCTATTTGTCTGTATGGTTTTATGTATTATGTTATGTGGGACGCTCTTTTCAGCAACTTGAAGAGAAACAAAACTGGAGATCTAAGTTACTGGTTAGCACTGGCTTTGCCTGGTCACTTTGCAACTGGTTCAAAATCTGATTGGTTGGTGACAGAATTTATGATGTCGGACTCCTTTCATGTGAACACACAACTGACAGATAGAAACGGACTTTCCAGTATAGGATAATATATGATGTACTAGTAACTTAATCTTATCCCCAAAAATATAACAGCTTAATATGGACAGTTTTTTACATCTAAATGAGGATATTTTAGAGCTGTTACTGTTGTTAAAAACCCAATTACTGCATGTAGCAACATGCTGGTTCTTTGCTAAGTTATATGTCCTGTACTGAATTAATTTGTCCAGTGTTCTCCTCTGAGCTTACGTACTTGTTTGTAAAGTCATGGATCAGTAATCACTGGCATGCCCATTCCAAGTTTCGGTCACTAATCCCTAAAGGGAAACCCCCCAAGATTTGGTTCTTTAGCATTCTTGCATCGTAAACCTCTTTCTATTTCCAAAACACCCATCTTGGCTTAGTTTTTGATTCTATTACCATACCAATTTCTCAATTCACTGGAGTCTCAGGCCCCAACTCAAGAGTTCTATTGAATATCACTGTGCTCTGAAAACAAAATTCAAAGCCCTCTGGCAGCTGTATTCTATGTAGCACGGTTTTTGGCACCAGCTGATAACGGATTAGGTAGATTTGAATTTATTGCCAGTTTGAAATGAATGGATGGATATTTTGTTTGATTAAGCTACATGTTGTTTTAACTGTTGTGTTTTAAAGCATGTACTGGGCTGATGCATACCCCCCCCCCCCCCCCAAAAAAAAAAAAAAATTGGCTTGTTTGCAGATTTCCAAAATTTTCTCAGTTTTAGTGTATTTTTTTCATGTTTTTAATACATGTGTTGTATGTATGGTAGGATTTTTTTGCATGCACAAATCGATTGTATGCACCTTAATTCATAAGTTTTCATTATGCATGTACAAGCAATTTGCATGCACTTAAAATGTTTAGGTACACAAAATGAACCAAATCCATCATAATGCATGCACACCCCTACAAATACTGTATATATATTTGATTTGAAACTCTCCATATATAAAACATGCAACATAATACTTCACTTTGATATTCTGTTGACCCTGTACAGAATAATCAAGAAATTAACATAAACCTATACACAGCAACCGGTCAGAGTTGGCGCAACCATTCAGCAAGACTAGGCAGTTGTCTGGGGCAGTGGCTTCTGAGAGGGAGCAAAGACCAGCAGCCATCAGATCAAAGCAATAGATCCTGATGGCCACATAGACCTAGAGAGCCGTTAGTACATTCTTTTACCTGCAGGGATAGAGTGGACACACACATATATACAAAGCAAAGTTTGATATTTTAAAATTATGATGCCAATGTCACCCATGTGTGAAGACTACATTCCTGCTTGTTCCTGGAGATAAATATATCAATTGTTTACACCATCAAAATGTAGAAAGGTTAGGGGACATACAATGAACCTATAGTGTAACCCATATAAGACTAATACGAGAAAATATTTTTTCACTCGACGCATAAACAAACTCTGGAATTCGTTACCGGAGGATGTAGTAAAAGCTATCAGTGTAGCTGGCTTTAAAAAAGGTTTGGACACGTTCCTGGAGGAAAGGTCCATAAACCATTATTAAAAGGGACCCGGGATATCACTGCTTGACCCAATACAAGCATTGAGGAACTTGTATCTTCTGGGGAAACTGCTAGGTACTTGTGACCTGCATTGGCTACTGTTGGAAACAGGATACTGGGCTTGATGGACTTTGGTCTGACCCAGTATGGCATATCTTATGTTCTTATGTTGTCCAATTGTATATTTTTAAAAGATTGTATGGGGGGGGGGGGGGTTCATCTGATGATTATTTCATTAATTTAGTTATTTATCATATTTATATTCCGCCCATCACATAAGTCCTAGGTGGAGTACAAATAAACTTATATAATATGTTATAGCATATAACAATTTACAGGATCACATCACAGACAACATAATAATGATTCAGATCTGATACAGAAAAGAAAGTCACAGCTCTCTCTACTCATCAGGTAAACATATCCACAGTACTGGTGAATAAAACATAAATGCTCTTAAATTCATTATCTGTAATTTACCTGCCTTCAATGGTGGAAAAACTAGAATATTCTAAAAACTTGATTTTATTGAATAATTAGAGGAAAGCTACTGCAGGAAGGAAGACAAGATAAACTTAGGATTATTGCAACTAGTAGAAACCACTGTAAAAATCATGTAGATAGTCATGGCTGGCAGAAAGCCAACATGGATTTAGCCATGGAAAGTCTTCTCTCACCAATCGTTTATTTTTTTAAGGTGTGAATAAACAGATAAAGGTGAGCCGGCTGATATAATGTATCTGGATTTTCTGAAAGCCTTTGACAAGGTCCCTTATGAGAGACTCTTGGTGAAATTAAAAAAGTTAGAGGATAGGAAGCAGTGTATTATTATGGATCAGGAACTGGTTAAAAGATAGAAAGCAGAGGGTAGGGCTAAATGGCCAATTTTCTCAATGGAGAAGGGTGAATAGTGAAGCACCCCAGGGATCTCTGCTGGGCCTGCTGCTTTTTAACATATTTATAAATGACCTACAAATGGGAGTGAATGAGGTGATCAAATTTGCAAATGACACAAAATTATTCAAAGTTATTAAAACACAAGAAGATTGTGAAAAATGGCAAGAGAACCTTGATAAATTGGAAGGCTATACATTCAGATGGCAGATGAAATTTAATGTGGACAAGTGCAAAGTTACTGTATGCACTTAAGGACTCATTTCATCCCAGACGTCCATCCCCTCTGTACATCTGAGCCAGATGAACAGAGGAGCTTGCGATTCTGATCCCGCAGGGCACATTCAGCCCCATGGGATCAGAATCGTGATCAGTCATGTATTTGCAGGTCGGAACTGCGATTCAGTCCGGCCAGCACGTACATGACAAGCCCGACTAACTCAGTCAGGGCCTTTAAATGGAGCCACGGCGCCATGGCATCCGGTTGCCATGGCACCACGGCTCCATTTAAAAGCCGTGATGCCGGCCGCCAGGAAAAAAGGCTTATTCCCCGAGCCCAACCCCCAATCTGGCATCCTAAGGCCATGGTCAGGCTGTGGGGAATGTTCTCCAGCGCCCCCCCCCCCTGCCCTATCTGCGCCCTGGCATTGAAAAAAGAAAAACTTCCCCGCACACGTCGCCGGCCCTAGATGTACAGGACTGCCATTAGAATCGGCCCTGTACGTCCAGGACCAGTGACGGCCCACCGCCCTCCCAGACTCTGCCCCGAGCTGCCCCTTCCCTGCCCCTGTCTAACTTTCCCACACAACCAGCAAGGAGGTTAAATGCCGGCGGGGGAAGGCACAAATAGCAAGGATGGACGTCCCAATGGGACGTCCATCCCTGTTATTCGTGACACAGAATAACCCCTTTAGGGAAGAACAACTCAAACTATGTTTACATGATGCTAGCAATCATAAGGAAAGGAATGGAGAATAAAGCAAAGAATATTATAATGCATCTGTATCGTTCCATGGTGCGACCACACCTTGAATATTGTGTGCAATTCTGGTTTCCATATCTTAAAAAGGGATATGGCAGAATTAGAAAACGTACAGAGAAGAGCAACCAAAATTGTAAAGGGAAGGAAGGATACCCCCTATGAGGAAAGGTTTTAAAGGTTAGAGCTTTTCAGCTTGGAAGAAAGACAGCTGAGGGGAGATATGATAGAAGTCTATGAAATAATGGAGTGGAATGGGTAGACGAAGATCAATTTTTTACAGCATTAAAAAGTAGAAAGACTAGAGCACATGCAATGAAGCTGCAGTTTAGCCCATCTAAGACTAATAAGAGGAAATATTCTTTCACTCAACGATTAGTCAAACTCTGGAAATCATTACCAGAGGATGTGGTAAAAGCTGTTAGTGTAGCTGGGTTTAAAAAAGGTTTTGACAAGTTCTGGATAAAAGACAGGGGCGGCTCTATCATTAGGCAGAGTGAGGCGGCCACCTTGGGCAGCAAAGTTTTGGAGCGGCAAAAATCCCTCCCAAAACAGCCCGGCCATGGCCACCTCACTCTGCCTGGACTTGCCACTGCTGCTACTGCGCCACCATCGTCGTTGTCACCGCTTCCTCCGGGTCTGAAGTAGCCTCAATCACCCCCTCCCAATGCTGGTTAATAGTGACAGCTTAAAAAATAAAATCAAGCAAAAGCGTGGGGTCTTCCTGACTCCAACATGCTTGTAAGGCCCAATGGTTCCACCTCGTTCTGACGCATACTTCCATGTCAGAGGGGAGTGGGACCAGCAAAGACTTAACAGGCATTCTGGAGTCAGGAAGATCCTGTCCTTTTGCTTGCTTTTGTTTATTTAAGCCGCCGATGCTGAAATAGGCAACGGCGGCAGGAAAAGAGAGAGGCACTACTTTGGGCATCGTTGGTGGATGGGTGGGGGGTGCGGAGGTGGAGGGTAGATGCTAGACAAAGGAGGGCAGGGAAAAGATGCTGGCCATGGGGGACAGATGCTGGCCACAGGGGAGGAGGCGGAGGACAGATGCTGACCATGAATTGAAAGGGGAAATGGGCAAACACTTGCCACAGGAAGGATGGAGAGCAGCTGCTAGGCATGGGGGGGGGGGGGATGTGGAAATGGCAGAATGTGGGTACGGTGGGGGACATAATGGGAAAGGGCAGATAGTGGGCATAATGGTGGGCATAAGTGAGAAAGGGCAGGACAAGGGGTATGGAGGACAGATGCAGGTCATGGTGGAGATGGGGAGAAAGGGCAGATGCTGGGTATGGGGGTAGATAGGGGAGAAAGTGCAGATGCTGGCCATGGGTGAGTTAAAGGGTAGATGTTGGACATTGCATGGAGGGCAGATAAAGGGTAGATGTTGCACAGCATCTTCCCTCCATGCAATGTTCAACATCTACCCTTTATCCCCCCCCCCCCCCATGACCAGCATCTGCCCTCCATGCAGTGTCCATGGGGTAGATGGATAGAAAGAGGGATGTATTGGACACAGGACAGGAATAGAGAAGAGGAATGGTAGGCATGGTGGGGTGAGATGAGTAAAATGGGATGAGGAACTTGATGGAAGAGAGAGAGGGGAGAGACCCTGCACAGGGAGAAGAAAAGGGGAGAGATGATGGATGTGGGGGGAGAAGAAGAGAAAGGGGAGAATTAAAGGCTGGGGAAGGATAGGACGGAATTAAGGGTTGAAAGCTACTAGATGTAGTATCAAGGAGGAATTGAGGACTGGATGGTAAGGAGGAGTAAAATCTAATTTGCCAGCGAAAGAGAAAAAAAATAGAAGAAAGCTGAAAGGAAAAGATGGATGCCAGAGACAAAAGGAAGTAAAGAAGACAGGAGAGAAGTGATAGTTGGGCCGAAGACCCTAGAAAGCAAGTTAAGATAAGACAGAGGAGATCAACATGATTAGAGAATAAAATGGCCAGCCAACAAAGGTAGGAAAATTAATTTATTTTCAATTTAATGCTTAGAATATGCCAGTTATTGGAATTTACATGTTCTGTCTTTATATTTTGCACGGTACAGGGGCATATGCATCTCCCTGGTGTTGCATTGCATGTTGGGGTGTAGTCAAGGTGTTGCTGGGGTGGGCCATGGCCTCTCCATTTTGGCAGCAGAACAGTCGAATGAGAGGCTAACTGGAGGCAGTATCAACACTGCTTTGTGCCCATACATATTAATCCCAGGCCCAGGGCTGGCCCCAGAGTTGATTTCAGGTGTTGGCACCATAGGCAAACGTTAATGCTTCTTTTTGCCACCCCCCAAAAGCTGTCACCCTTATGGTTGTGCCAGCTCTGCCCAGGCCCCACTAACAAATCAGCCTTAGCTAAGCCACTGATGCAGAGTTTGACTTCTTTGGGCTTCAGTTTAATTTTTGTTTACATATGTCTATTTTTAGTTTGTGGTAATTTCTTCATTTCTTAGTGAGGCTCTGTCTGTTTTCTGAGTGTGTATTCTGTTAGCATGTAGTTTCTAGACAGGGATTGGTAGTACTCCGGATGATTTGCTTTTCTAAATAGGCGAATGAATATTCTAGGGCCCAACTGCAATATTTATAGTGCTGCTCTTTTCCGGATAGGCCCTTTGTTTGAGCTTTGGATGTTAATGCTGTTATAGTGCGGTAGATTTTCTCTGTAGGTCCTGAGTAATTTTTGCCCTGTATTGGTTTATATTGCTGTTAACTGAGATGAGATGTTGAGTTCTGTGGGAAATGTCCTAGTTCTGCTCTGTACCCTTTTTTAGGAGAGGGGCTTAAAAAAGCAAGAACCACAGCACAGTTTCAAACACCAAAATAATATTAATTATAATCATTTTATTTTGGTGTTATGAACTGCACCGTGGTTCTCGCTGTCTGATTTTTCTCCTTGGTATGTGATCACCTTGCATCTCATTTGTCTTTTGGCAGACTATATATATATATATATATATATATTCATTAAGGGGTATGTTTACTAAACTGCGCTAAAGGAGCAAGTGTGCTGTTAGCATGCGCTAACAGGGCATTTGCGCCATTAGTGCACGCTAATGCCATTTTAGCGCACACTAACGGTATCGGCATCATAAAGCGCCCTGTGGGTGGAGAGGAGGCATCCATGGGGCGGAGAGTGGGGGTCAATGGGCAGGGAGTGGGTGGGAACAAGGCCCTGCTCTCTTAACGATGGCACCTTAACATCAGGAACCTTACCGCATATGAAAACCTTGCGGTAAGGGTGTATTTTGAGGAGAGGGAGCCTATTTTAATGTCTGCAATGTGCTGGACAGACAGGTGAGCCCAAGAAAGTGATAGTAGTGCTCCATTAGCAGCAACAACATAGTGCCTAAGTATGAAAGGGCACTATGTTGATGGGGCAAAGGAGGGTGCATGTGGGTCATGCAGTGGGGGCCGCTGGTGCACAGGGTGGACCAGGCAGTTGCCTAGATGGTACATAAGCACATAGGACTTGAAAATATGCCAGACTGTGTCAGACCAAGGTTCATTATGCCCAGTATCCTGTGTCCAACAGTGGCCAATCTAGGTCACAGGTACCTAGCAGTTTCCACAAAAGACACATAGGATCTGTAATGCATGTATTGGGCAGGCAGGGGATATTCTTGGCCCCTCATTAGTAATGTTTTATGGACTGAGCTCCAGGAACCTGTCCAAACATTTCTGAAACCCAGCTACACTAACAACCTTTATGGCATCCTCCAGACATGAATTCCAGAGTCTGAATATGCATAGACGGAGAAACTATTCACTCCCAGTAGTCCTCAATGGCTCACATTGTAGCTGCATTGCATGTTCCCTAGTCCTACTAAATGTTGATGGCATAAACCATTGATCTACGTTTACCCAATCCACTCCAGGTAATATGTGCTAGACCTCTAACATAACACCCCTCAGCCATCTCTTGCCCAGGTTGAAGAGACATGATTGGCAGGTGGTGATAGGGTCCCTAGAGAGGCAGATGGTTGTGGGGGGGATGTGTGGCCATCCATGTATGCCTCTGCCCCCCCCAGACCCTGCCCCCTAGGCACCCGCCCACCGCATGTTGGCTGGCCTGGGATTGCGCACCACCAACACTGACAGCACATGGGCTTGGGAGGGTGTTGGTAGAGAGGGCAGTGGCACCCACCTGCAGCAGACCAAGGCCAGACCTTGCTCCAGTGCACCGCGCACAGAGTACCATGTGCCAAGGTCTGTCTGATGGGAAGCATGTCAACCCCAGGGACAGATGTGACCATGTGGCAGAACTGTGGTGCACTACTCACAGTTGGTGTGTATAGGAGCAGAGGGTCACAGGTTTGTGTCCTGGCTGTGGATCACACAGTGCATGTCCCTGTGGCTAAATTTTATCCCACAGTGCAGAGACAATATCAACATGTGCAACCCCCAATGAATCGGCCAACAAGGTACAAACACCCACACAGGCAGGCTCCATTATCCTTATCTGGATGGAAAGTCAGACTGACAGCACCAGCACACTGAGCAGCCATTAACATCAGAGCGCACTACTAACTCCTGCACAATGAGCTCACCTTAACAATGCTTGAGCTGAGATTGGGACCAGTTAGTATGTGCATGGTTGGAAAACCCAGTGGTGGGCAGCATGTGCAGTCTGACTGTGCTTGCTGTGGGTGAATGTTAGACCTAGATGGTTGGGATAAGAGGTGTTCCAGGTCTACTCCCAGTGGTTCTGGTAGAGCCAGAAGGACCCTAGTAACAACTTCATGTAAGACTAGATTTCTCTCCTCCCCCCCCCCCCCCCATATTGGTGTCCATTGCATCAGCATTGTAACAGTGGGTATTGACATGCACTATTCTCGGCAGATGTAACTAGCACATGCTGCAAGTCTGCAGAAAACAAGGTGACTAGCATAATCACACTACAGACACTACATTCCACACAGTGGCAGTGATAGGGATCTACAGCATGGGCAGTAGAGACCATCTCTAGCACTGCAGGTACTGGGGACATGGTGCTGGGTGCCCATCCTCACTGTCAGGGTGACCGCAGAAACCACTCTGTAGCACAGTTTGTAGCTGCTCTGTGCTTGTATCACACACTGTCAGTGCATCTTACTGAGCTGGGGTGATGGATAAGTGCATTCTCCATTTGGTGATCAGCTGTAGACTGCTGTTCTGCTTGTGCACTGCATCATGGGTACTGCTGGGGCTACCCTATGCTGGCACACACAGCAGACATTTTAGGTGGTGATCTGCAGTCTCTTTGTATCAGCCATTGCTGGGCAGAGAAGTGTGGAGGGGTAGCCTACTGGTTAGTTCATGGTCTCTGTAAGCAGGTGGCAGGGGCTTGATTACTACCTGTTCTTTTTGTGACTGTGCTACTCAGATCATTTTTATGCCTGTAACAATCAGGGCTCTGCAGATCAGTGCTGGCAGCCCATACCATCCTTCCTTAGCTGCCATCCTTCCTTCAGCCCATCTATCTGTGTCTGTTGGCTGTGTTCAGTCCTGTCTTCTTGTGCAGACTGCTACTCCATGACCTACATTGGTACCATTTTCCGCATTACGGCTCTTTGTGCTCACCTCTCCTATGCCTGATCTGCACGTAACCATTACTACTCTGTCTTCCTGTCACTGCAAACATCCTGCTGCTTCTGCCTCCGCTGGGGGACACGTTTTCCCCAGGGCCGGCCCGTCCATTGAGCAAGAATGTTTTTTGCACAGGGCCCCGTGTTTCAGGGGGCCCCGCGCAAAGAACATTCTGCTTTAAAAATAAATTAAATTTTAAAAAGAAAGCTGGCTGCTGCCACTGCCGCCGCAGCAGCAACATGATCGACTGTCCCATGGGGCCCCCCCCTGCCCGGCTGAGCCCTCCCTGCCCGGGTTAGCCTCTCCGCAACGGCTTTCAGATCCGCGAAGGGAGAGTGTCTCCTTGTGGCTCTGTTAAGCCTGCAGGGGCTGATGGGAAATTTCCCATCATCCCCTGTGGGCTTAAAAGAGCCGCGAGGGAGACAGTGAGACACTCTCCCTTCACGGATCTGAAAGCTGTCGTGGAGAGGCTCAGCTGGGCAGGGGGGGGCCCGCGAGACAGTCGATTCAGCAGCAGCCAGCTTTTAAAAAAAAAAATTTCCCTGGGCCGATGGGGGGATGGGGGGGTTAGGACTGGTAATGGGCTGTGTGCTGATGGGGGGGCTAGGACTGGATAAGGTCTTTGGGGGGTTAGGACTGGAGGTGGGCTGATGGGGTTAGGACTGGTAATGGGCTGTGCGCTGATGGGGGGTTAGGACTGGTAATGGGCTATTGGGGGCTAAGTCTGGAAATGGGCTGATGGGGTTAGGACTGGAAGTGGGTTGATGGGGGCTAGGACTGGTAATGGGATGGGGGGTTGCTAGGACTGGAAATGGGCTGAGTGGAAGGGGAGGCTTGAACTGCAAATAGCTGATGAGGACGGGGACTTGGAATAGAAATGGGCTGAGTGGAAGGGGGGCTTGAACTGCAAATAGCTGATGGGGAGGGGGGCTTGGAATGGAAATGGGCTCTGAGGGGAGGGAGCTAGGACAGGAAATGGGCTGATGGAGCAGCTAGGATAGGATTGGAAATGGGCTGTTGGGGGAGCTAAGATTGGAAATGGGCTGTGGTGGGGGCTTGGATTGAAATGGACTCATGTGAAATTGTCCTAAGAAAATGCAATCCTTATACTTGATACATGATGTTTGTAAATAGTTACCTAATGTTTACTTTAATAACTGTTGATTGTACATAGTTCACTGAAGTTTAATGTAATAGCAAATATGTACATAATTCAGCTGATGTTTAATGTAAAAAACAGACCTGTTATGCTGTTTCTTCACCTGTTTTCTGTAAACCGCACCTGATCTGTGGAAGGTAGCGGTATATAAGCGAATGTTAAATAAATAAATAATAAATAAATGTAGGGGCTAGAACTGGAAGTAGGCTCATAGGGGGCTTGGATTGGAATTGGGATGAGTGGAGGGGAGCTAGGATTTGACATGGGCTGATGGTGGGGCTAGGAAAGGACTAGAAATGGGCTGATGGGGGGCTGGGATTGGAAATGAGCTGATAGAGGGACTCGGATAGGACTGGAAATGGATGGGGAGCTAGGACTGGAAATGGGCTGATGCAGGGACTAGAAGGGAGCGGATGCTGGGTGAGGCTGGAACTAGAAGGGAGCTGATGTTGAGGGAGGATTAGAATGGGATGGGGCTGGGAGAGTGAAATGGAGAGGGGAAAAATATTTTGTTTGGGAGGGATGAAAAATCTACAATTGGCCGGATATTGAGAGAGTAAGTGGGGATAGTGGATGGAGGGGTAAAATTTGAGTGGATGAAATAGGAATGAGGAAAGAGCAAAAGGAGAAAGATTAGTATGTTAAAGCAGATGCAGAGAGAGAGAATGGAAAAAAACTAGAAGAGAGAAGAAAGGACAAATGGACAGCAGACGATGGAGAGTTAGCAGAAGACATGAAGAAACCAGAAGAAAGTGGCTGGAGCAATTGCAACTGAAAAAAAATGCACAAAAGGTAGAAAAATATCTCTTTATTTTGAATTTATTAACTGGAATATGTCAGCTCTGGGAAATGTGCATCATTAACGTCTGCATTTTGTTTAGTACAAGAGGAAATTAATTTATAGTTTTATTTCTACAGTGTTGTTGTACATTCCAAGTTTGGCTTTTGGGGTTCCCAGTTTAATTATTGCCTTCCTGTTTCTAAATTGTGATTCCTTGTTTGGTGATGGTCTATGTTCTGCATGTGTAACTGAGCTGAGGTATTCTGTTTATGTAATTCCTATTTGACATTGCCACTTGTTCTCTTTCCCCAGTAGGTCATGTATTGTTGTTCTCTAAAATGTATTTGTTTAATATTTGGAGTGTTGCCTTTTGATAGGTAGGGTCTGGTGCTTTGTGAGTCCTGGTAGTGCTGTTAGGATACGGCAGGTTTGCTATCTGTTCTAAATGGGCAGTGTTTGTAGTAATTCCTAATGTGCCTGGCGGTTGGCACTGGATTATAGTAATGTAGAAATATTTTAGTCTGTCTTTATCCATGCATTCAGTAAGAGACGTGTTTACTAAAAGTTAGTGTATGGTAACATTATGCAAATATTTATGCAAATAAAGCTACTTATGCAAATGAGGCCCCACACCGAGTCTCCGCACATGGCCCCGTACCCCCCCCCCCCTTGGGCCGCCCCTGGTCTTCCCCATCCTTTGCCACACAGTGACATTGCAGCACTTTACATTGGCACCACCCTATGCAAAGGTATAGTTGCCTCCCACATGCACGTCCACTTTACTGGCTGCTACATAGGATGCTCACCAATATGGCAGGTCCATCAACTCCCACCTGTCCTTTTTTCCATCACCTTTACATTGACATTCCTTGGTGCTCTATCCAGCATTTGGGTTACAGCTGTTTTCCTGCCTTAAGATCCATGATTTCCACATTAGGGCACCTTGTCTCTCCTTAGGACGCCTTCTTCACTGTTAGGGCACCCTATCTCCTGGTAGAGCACCTTATCTGATGTTAAGACGCCTTATCTCCTATTAAAGTGCCTTATCACATCTTAAGACTCCTTATGTCTTAGGACGTCTTGTTACCTTACCGCACTTGGTCCTGTTAAAGCACGTTAAATGCCCAAGGCCACCCTAATGCCGGCACGCCTCCTACCTGCCCACTGCCTTATATGGCTTCAAGCACCTTAATGCTGCCTTACCGCCGGTGACTTCAGCGTGATTTAGTAAACATACCCCTAAAAATCACGAGGGTCCAGTGTGTAGTATTAGGATGTTTTATATTAGATTCACAGGCTAGATAATTAAACTACTATTATTTTTGCTGCATATAAACAATATTGCAAAGTTTTCTAAAAAGAATTATCTAGCCTGGGAATATATTGTTTTCTTTATCATTGGGGCAGCCACTTGACTGGTGTCCTGAGTGAGGTGACCCCCCCCCCCCCTGTCCCGTGAATGGAGATCTGCGAAGGCCCCTCCATTTTGGCTGGTTGGGGTGGGGGGGCACCAGCTCATCTCTCACCTCAGGCAGCAGATTGTCTTGAGCTGCTCCTGATTAAAGAAGACCGGAGAAATCCACTGCTTTACCCTGGAATAAGCATTGTGGAATCTGTGTGCCTTTTTGGGAATCTGAAAGGTACTTGTGACCTGGATTGACCACTGTTGGAAACATGATACTGGGCATAATGGATCTTGGTCTGACCCAGAACGGCATATCTTATGTTCTTAAAAAAAAAAATTGGGGAGGGGTGCATAAGGCCCTGCAGCCAGCATCATTCATAGGCTACTAAAGATAATTCTCTCAGGCAAAGGATATCATGTTTACAGACGTCTTTAAAAAGCAAAAGGCAGATACGGCGAGAGAAAGAACTGCAGAATGAATGGCCTGCTGTCTAGGAATGTGTCCAGCTGTTTTCTGAACGTGATCATCATAGATGCTAGAGATTTTATGGCTCCCAAGGTAGGAGTCCTTCTCCTGCTCCACTGTGATAGTTCTGCTAATTCTCATTATGCCTTCCCCCAGACCATCTGTATTCATGATACGTCTCATCACTTTCACCAAACCTTCCTTTACTGCTCTCCCCTGGTGATGCTCCATTTACTTCTCCACTTCCCAAAACAAGTGATACTCAATCATGCCCTTTTTCATCCTCTGCTCTCTCATTAGGGGAACAAGCGAGTGGGTTTGGGGCAGAGAGTGTGTGAGAGAGTATCTTGCAGTCAGCGCACCCATGCTAACTGCAAGGTGGCCAATTAGTACAGGTACAATTACCATTACCTCAATAGGTGGAGGTAAATGCACCTGTGCTAATGTGACAGTGTTGTACATTCACCGATGGGAACATGCTTTCTACACTCCTGATAGTTAACACAGTGTTGTTACACTTAACGCACCATTGATTTGCATGCTGTTGATGCATTAGATGCAAATCACAATGCACTTCATTGAAAGGGCCCTTTACAGTATGTGATCATTTTATTTATAACTGTTCTTATATACCGTTAATTATAACTAAGTTGTGCACCACAGTTTTCATATTAATCATAACAAAATCAACATAATACTAACCTTACAATAAGTAAATTTAAAAAAAAACCTTTTATTATCCCCCTCCCCTAACAGCTCAACCTCCCATTTTCCCTAACCCTTCATGAAAAATCCAAAGCATAAGGAATGTGTAATAGGTGTATTTTTAACTACTTCCTAAATACTAATAAATTCACTCCCTCTCCATTGAAACATGATGGCAGGAAAGGATCACATGGCCTATCTAGTCTTCCCTTCCATATCAACCACTACAACAGTCCCCTTTTTTCCTTGACAATTCTCCTTCGCCATTGACCTCTCCTACCTTCATGGGGTTACCTATCTGGTTAGCATGCTGAAAATTACTTCTAACTGGATAGGTGTCGGGACTGCACTAGCCCCGCCCATGGACCACCCTGGCACTATCAGGATTCTGCCAAGGTGGTCTGTGGGGATATTCTATGGCACTAGCTGGGTTAGGGCCCCTGAATATCGAGCTATGCGGGATATTATTATTATTTGTAATAGATTCTTCATTGGAAGACACTGCCTAGGACTGCTTTTACTAATGCGATGTGGGATCTAACCAAGAACCTAGGAATCATGCAGTTCTCAGCATAAGATGTAAGCTGTTTCAAGTAGGGTAGTCTTTTGTAGTATTTGTGGAGTCAAGCCCAATAGGTCCAAAATGTGCAAACATTTAGGTAGTTCCTTAGGTATAGCCCCAAGAACTCCAGCCACAACTGATATTGCAAGAGATTTTTTTTTCCCAAATCTTTTCAAATTCAATCTGTTGGTTTCTATATTTTGTCAGTCAATTTTTCTTGTTCTTTGTCCTTAATTTGGATATCACCTGGCATTGCTTCATCTATAAACCATACTTTTTTCTTTTGCATAACAGTAATATCAGGTGTTTTGTGTTCTGTTTGTATTTGGAAGTCCCATGGGATCTTGACCAGTTCATTTTCTACTACCTTCTCTGCAACATGTTCCTACAAGTTTATTTTCCAACATGAAAACTATATTTTTTACACAAATTCCATTGGATGATCTTTGCCATTCTATTGTGCCTTTGTCTGTAGTCAGTGTGTGAAAAATATTTATTATTATAGTCGATTCTTCATTGGAGGACAGTCTGGGATTGGTTTTAATACTGTGATTCGGGTTGTAACCAAGAATCTAGGAATCATGCAGGTGTTATTATCATAATTATTATTATTATTATTACTGCATTTGTATATCACACATATTTGTGTGGTTAGCCATAAAACGTTCACAATCAAAATCAGAAGTTAAAATCAAATTAAGGCTATAGAAATACAAATGATCTGACAGAATGAAATAAAATATTTTAAGACATCATTCCAAATCGCGATGATATAATTCTTGAAGTAATAAAGTTTTCACAGTGTTATGGAAAGAAAAAGACATTTCTGTTTAAACAAGTAACCTCTGGAAGTTGATTCCAAATATGAGGCCCATAGTAAGAAACAGCTCTGTTTCTACTCATGGTGTTTTACGTTTGGATCAAAGATGAAATTTTTAAACACTCCTTGGTGTTATTTTGCAAAAACTGAATATTTGAATACCACTCAAATCCAGTGAACAGCTCGTTACGAATGGAGAAACACATTCTTTCTTTTATAAATCATAAAAACAACCTTAAAACAAATGTAACCAATGTAAAGATATTAGTACAGGGGCAATATGCTCAAATTTTTGGATTCCAGAAATTAGACAGCAGCTGAGTACTGAATCAACTTTAAAGCATTAAGATACTTTTCTGGTAGCCATCAATAAATAACATTACAATAATCCTAAATAAGGTAAAATTAATTGAACAACAATTCAAAATTGATCATAGGGTTACTAACTGGCTCCATATTCTCCTGACAGGCTTGATCCAGTCCGGGATTTACCCTATTGCATGCTGGAACTTGGAGTCTTTACTTTTCCTATGGCATGCAATAGAGATATCGGAACTTCAAATGAACCAATTTTAGCAAAACCCACTCCCATTGTTTCTGTAAACCACAAAAGCCCCTTTGACTATCAGGCCCTGCATTTTCAAAATAATGTTTTGATATTTTGGTAGAAAATGTACCAACATAAAAATGCCATGCAAGTATCTGCAAGAACCTTTTTCTTGGACAATTTTCAAAACTGAAGCATCACCAAGATTTCACTTTGAAAACTGGTGCAAAATCCATCATTAAAAAGTACCCGCAGGCTTTGCTGCTCTATGGTTAGTAGGGAAATTAGTCTCTAAAGGATCATTTAGGGGTAATTTTATAAAACATTTCCTGCATGTAAAACAGGTTGTACATTTGGAAAATGACTTGCTAAATTTCACGCAGGTATACACGCATGAAAAATAGGCATGCCGCATGATTGCACCAACTTGTATGTTATCTGCGCATCAGCAGTACCAGAGGCCTAGTTTAGGCAGAACTGAGGTAGAGTTGTGATGTATGTATATATTATATATGTGTATAGATACATAGAGATCCGTCTACTAAGCCACGATAGGCTTTTTCTGCTAAGGCTGCGCATTAGTGGAAATAACACCTGTTAGCTACAAGTCTTGCGTTATCTATTGGAGGTGTGCACAGCATTTTCCCAGTAGATAACACATGGAAAATGTGGAGATCATGGCGTGGCAGCACAGTGGATGCAGTTAATGTGGCTTTATTTGCACCTGCTATGTCCACAAAACTAACAGGTTACCGTGCGCTGCTGATGCACTCAGTAACCACTTGTTGTAGCTGTGCCCACATCCTGTCAACTCAAGTGACTAGCGTGCCATCTAAAGATAGCACAGCGATTTCCTGCGCTATCTGCAGTTGCCCCGCATTAGCTATTAAGATGGTGTGCTTTTCCCACACTACCAGCATGTTATCAGCTAACACACCTTAGTAGATAGACCCCATAGAGTACACACACAGATTTAGATCATCTTCAGAGTACTTATTTATGCTTTTGCAAGATTTACATTCTGCTTATTAATATCTAAGTGGATTCCAATAAAACACTCAAAGTTTAAAATGGCATTAAACCATAAATTAGCAAAGCATAAGACAAAGCAATTGACCTATTCTAAATATGTTCCTGTAGTATGGGACTATATAGGCTCAAGTTATACCCATTCTATTGCTATGCCTGATTAAATAAAATTGCCTTCAATTGCTTCTGAAAACTTTCACTACCAGATAAATGCTAAAATCAATGCCGTAGCTAAATTGATGAGTTTATGTGCAGATGCTTGAGAAGTTTGTAGCTTGAGATTGTAGCGGTGATAAAGCACAGTTACTTACCTGTAACAGGTGATCTCTGGGAACAGCAGGAATAAGTCTTCACATATGGGTATCGTCGGTACCGACGGAGCCTGCACGGGAACGCTCCCCAGCGTCCAGAAAGGAAGCTTTTGGGAGCATACCACAGTGCCTGCGCGCTGCCTTCCCGCCTTTCCTAACTGCCTCTCTCCAGTTCGAGTTTTAAAGCTGAGACAAAGAGAGAGAGAGGAAAGGAAAGATAGATAGAGAGATACAACTCCTAGGGGAGGTGGGTGGGTTGTGAAGACTTATTCCTGCTGTTCCCAGAGATCACCTGTTACAGGTAAGTAACTGTGCTATCTCCAGGAACAAGCAGGAATGAGTCTTCACATATGGGGACTCCCCAGCTAGAGATGCCTGGGAGATCACCCAGATTGTGAGTCCCTGGGAAGGGCTCTACCTCTACCCATGAATCTCAGGCAACCAGTTCAGGGATGGAGGGTAGGAGTTGATTAGGTATGGAACAGGTGTTTAAGAACAGCCTGACCAAACAAGGCATCCCGGCGGGAGTCCTTGTCCAAACAGTAATGGGCTGTGAAGGTATGAACCGATGTCCAGGTGGCCGCTCGACAGATTTGGTAGATGGACAGAGAGTTTAGATGAGCCATAGAGGTTGCCATGGCCCTCACATTGTGAGCTGTGACATGGCCCTCCAGAGAAAGGTTCTTAGTTTGGTAGGCGAAGGAAATACACTGAGCAATCCAATTGGACAGAGTTCTCTTAGAGACTGGAAGTCCTAAATGAGAAGGATCAAAAGCAACAAAAAGTTGAGAGGACTTTCTATGTTGCTGTGTCCTGTGTAAGAAGAAAGCAAGTGCTCTTTTACAATCCAGGGTTTGAAGATTCCTCTCTGCACTTGATGCATGAGGTCCTGGAAAAAAGACTGGTAAAAACACCTCCTGGTTCAGATGAAAAGGTGAGACCACTTTAGGCATAAAGTGTGGATTAGTTTTGAGGACTACCTTGTCATGATGGAACCTTGTATAAGGAGGATTAGCCACTAAAGCTTGCAACTCACTGATACAGCGAGCTGAGGTGACTGCAATGAGAAAAATAACCTTCCAGGAAAGGAATTTTAAGGAGGTAGTGGCTAAGGGTTCAAAGGGTGGCTTCATAAGCTGGCCAAGAACCAGATTCAAGTCCCAGGCCACAGGAGGTTTAGTCAAAAGAAGGCCTCTCATGAATCTTGCTATAAGAGGATGAGAGGAAATAGGTTGTCCATTGAGAGGCTTAAGGGATGCTGCAATAGCACTCAAATGGACTCTGATTGAATTTGTTTTAAGGCCTGCATGGGATAAATGCAGCAAATAGTCTAGTAAAGAATGCAAAGGTATTGCAAGAGGGTTGAGACCCTTCTCTGCACACCAAATGGAAAACCTTTTCCATTTAAAAGCATATGAACGTCTGGTGGAAGGCTTTCTGGAAGCATGAAGGATATCCTTCACTTGCTGAGAAAGTTGTAAATCTTGAAGTTCTAGGCCTTCAGCAACCAGGCCCTGAGATGAAGAGACTGAGGATTTGGGTGCCACAAGGTTCCCTCCTCCTGGGAGAGGAGATCTGGAGCAGACCCCAGGTCTAGGGAGGGAGCTTGAGAGAGATGCAGAAGTAGAGGGTACCACACTTGGCGTGGCCAAAGTGGTGCTATGAGGATCATAGTCCCCTTGTCTCTCTGAAGCTTGAACAGAGTCTTGGGAATTAGGGGAATAGGTGGAAAGGCATAGAGGAAGTCTTGCCCCCAATGAAGGAGGAAGGCATCCCTGGCCTGAACTCCCTGACATGGAATCCTGGAACAGAACCGGGGAAGTTTGGCATTCCACGGACTTGCAAACAGGTCTATGTCTGGGGTACCCCAAATCTAAAACATTCTGGCTATCTGGTCCCCATGGAGGGACCATTCGTGCGGAAGCAGAACTCGACTGAGTCTGTCTGCCCAAGAGTTTTGAACCCCTGGAAGATATACTGCCATGAGATGGATTTGATGCTCTCTGGCGAAGGCCCACAATCTCAGAGCTTCGTTGCAAAGCGACAGAGAGCCAGTCCCTCCCTGCTTGTTCACGTAGAACATGGCTACCTGGTTGTCCATGTGGATGAGGACTGTCTTGTAGCTGAGCAGGGTGTGGAAGACTCTGAGAGCCAGAAAGATTGCTCTGAGCTCTAAGAGGTTGATATGAAGAGATGTCTCCTGTGGAGACCAGATGCCCTGGGTTGAGAGATCTTGTAGATGAGCCCCCCAACCCCTTGGAGAGGCATCTGTTGTAAGGGTGGCTTGGGGTAACACCTGTTGAAAGGGGGACCCCAGCAACAGATTCTGAGTGGACTTCCACCAGTGGAGGGACCAAAAAAGGCGACTGGAGGTTGCTATTTTGTCTGACAGGCAACCTGATGCCTGGGTCCATTGGGAGGATAGGGTCCACTGAGCTGCTCTCATGTGAAGGCGAGCATAGGGAACCACATGCACCGTGGATGCCATGTGGCCTAAGAGTTGCAACATCTCTCGAGCAGTTAAATGGGATTTTAACTGAATCTGGGAGGCTAACTGCACCAAGCGTAGGCAACGGGCCTGGGGAAGATAGGCCCTTGCAGTTGTGGTATCCAGTAAGGCCCCTATGAACTCTAGAGACTGAGTAGTGGTGAGATGGGATTTTGGAATGTTGATTACCAGTCCCAGATACTGAAGAACACGCCTTGTGCAGGCCAGGGAGGTCTGGGCCTCTGACTGGGATGGAGCTCGGATGAGCCAGTCGTCCAGATATGGGAATATGAATATCCCTAGAGTGCGCAGAAATGCAGCTACTACTGCCATGCATTTTGTGAACACTCTTGGAGCAGAGGCCAGACCGAAAGGAAGCACTTTGTATTGGTAGTGCTTTCCCTGGTAAAGGAACCGAAGGAATCTTCTGTGGGTTGGATGGATGAGAACATGGGTGTACGCATCCTTGAGATCTAGAGAACAAAGCCAGTCCTGACTTTGGAGGTATGGAAGGAGAGTTCCGAGAGAAGTCATCTTGAATTTCTCCTTGCATAGAAACTTGTTCAATTCTCTGAGATCTAATATGGGTCTGTAGCCCCCCATTTTCTTTGGAATGAGGAAATAGGGGGAGTAGAACCCTGAGACCTGTTGAAGAAGGGGTACTTCTTCTATTGCCCCTTGGGCAAGAAGGGTAGAAATCTCTTGACCTAGAAGGTTGAGGAGAGATGTTGGAGAATTGAACTGTTTCACCATGGTGTGAGGAGGAAGGTTTAAGAAATGAAGTTTGTACCCTTCCTTTATGATGGAGAGGGTCCACTGCTCTGCTGTGATTTGTTCCCATCTGGGAGCAAAGTGAGCTAACCTTCCTGGGATGGTGAGAGGCTCTGGATGTTCTAGAGCCAGAAAGGCTAAGTTCTCTTGTAGAAAGTCAAAGGCCCTGAGGAGGCTGAGGCTGTTGGGCCGTAGCAGTCCTCGCAGCCTGGGTTTTGGCCTGTTTTGGTTGTTGCTGTCTCTTTGTAGCAAAACGACCTTGAGAAGAGGCCTGACCATAAGAAGAAAATTTCCCTTTCTTTGGGAAAGATCCCTTTTTGAACAACCTCTTTTTAAAAGGAGCAGTAGTAGACCTTGAAAGTCTATCTAAAGCAGAGTTTTCAGCATCCATTTGGTTGGCCTTTGCCTGCCAATCTTTGCCAAACAGGTTTTCGCCTGTACAGGGAAGGTTACCTAGACCATCCTGTACCCAGGATTCCAAATCAGAGGCTTGCAACCAAGCAACTCTGCGTGCACCTATGGCAATAGCCGAGGCTCTACTGGCCCCCTCAAAAGAGTCAAAGGCTGCACGGTTGGAAAACTTGGATACATCCTGTGCATGTTTAAGCCAGGTGATGTATTCTTCTCTCTTATCTTCTGACATAAAGGGAGATAAGGTTTGCAGATGATCTGTAACTTCTTTCAGAAACATCCCCATATAGAGACTATAGGAGTTGATTCTGGCTACAAGCATACTGGCCTGGAAGATTTTCTTGCCAAAGGCATCTAGAGTTCTGCATTCTCTTCCTGGAGGAGCAGTGGAGTGCCTTTTTGTACTCTTGATCTTTTTCATAGCAGACTCTACCACAATAGAGTGGTGAGGAAGCTGAGTCTTATGAAACCCAGGACAAGGAGGAACACGATACATGGTGTCCAACTTTCTGGAATGAGGGGAGGTGGAAAGAGGAGTCTCCCATATGCCCAACATGTGTTCAAAAGAATCTCATGTATTGGTAAGGTAGCTGCCTCTTTAGGAGCCTTAGGATATTGTAGGATATCCAATTTTTTGGCTCTAGGTTTCAGTCTCAGAGGTTACTGAGATGGACAGGCCTTTGGCCACCTCCCTAATGAAGTCCTGAAAAGACAAGTCTTCAGGAGGAGACATTCTCCTTTTTGGAGAAGAGGGTTCCTGAGGAAGGATGCCCGATGCTTCAATTGAGGCCTCTGAAGAATCAGAGTCTTCAGAGGAATCGAAGTATCGACTATCTGGATGCTCTCCTAGAGCCCGATACGCGTACCGGGAGGTATCGACATCGGGAGTAATCGGTACCGGTCCGGTACTGATGGGCATCACTGGATAGGGTACCGCTGCGGTCGATGCTGATGTCGATACAAGCGGTACTGGTATCGGAACCGATATCGGGTCCGGTACCGGAATCGGTACCGGTACCGACAACGGGGTTTGTTGCAGTACCGTAGGCGTTGCAGCTTGAATGAATGCCATGATGGCACGCTGCATGGTCAGAATATTCTGATCCATTGACGCCACCAATGTCTGGATGTCGGTACTGGTAGAAACTGCCGGTACCCCAGAACATTGTAACAGGTGATCGGTCGAGGCCGAGCCATCGATGTCAACCTGTGACCCCATAGGTAGTGCTTTGGAAGTGGGAGCCTCCCGCCGGGGTAATTTTGCCAGTGTGGTATCCTCAAGAGTAAGCCTGGGGGCATCTCGATACTTGGAGGGAGATGAACTCTTTGAGGACCGGCCAGATTTAAGTTTGGTTACCTGAGATCCATGGGATGAAGAAGAAGCCCTGGAAGACGTCGATGCCACGGAAGCTGCATCGGAGGGAAACAGGGTACTGAGCTTAGCTTCCCGATTCTGTAACCCTCTTTTAGACATCATGGAACAGGACTCACAATCCGCAGTGGAGTGGTCAGGACCTAAACATTTTAGACACCAGTCATGGGTGTCAGTGACAGAAATAGTGCTGCTGCACTTTGTGCATTTTTTAAACCCAGAGGTGGGTTTTTCCATGAGGGAAAAATATATCTGTAGGCCTAAGGCCCCAGAAGAAAAATGCACTGAAAAGTTTTTGGTTTTTTTTTTTTTTAAAGAAAGAAAAAGGACCGGTAGTACCGGTGCGGAATCGAGAAGGCAGACACGCGACTAAAGAAAAATAAAAGAAAATAAGAAATTCTTCAGCGGTGACAGGAAACACGACCTGCTGGCTCCGCGGAAAAGAAGAACTGGAGAGAGGCAGTTAGGAAAGGCGGGAAGGCAGCGCGCAGGCGCTGTGGGATGCTCCCAAAAGCTTTCTTTCTGGACGCTGGGGAGCGTTCCCGCGCAGGCTCCATCGGTACCGACGATACCCATATGTGAAGACTCATTCCTGCTTATTCCTGGAGATAGAGTGAATCTGCTGATGAATAGCAATGGTAATGCACCCTTCACACAGCCCTGTGAAAGATGTGGGCATACTTTGGGCATATCTGGTGAAGCATGTAGGACAAGGAGTCTGACAAAAAGGCACTTCTCATATACTTGTATACACAAATATAGAAACTATTTGTGTGGAGGCGGAGCCAGCGGGGATTCAAGATGGCTGCATAAAGGCTTTGCTCCGAGGCCCACGGTCAAGATTCCTGCAAATATCGTTGCATTACTAACCCAATTTTGATGATATTTGCTGTGGGTCTATCCTTAATTGGTGGAGACGGGATGTCGAGCAGTAAACCTACAAAATTGGATTTCGTCAACCCTACAAACTCCGGATCCAAAAGGGCGAAATCAGACCCTCTCTCGCCCCACAAGATGGCCTCTCCCCGTGAATCGGAGGACTCACTGAAAGAAGTGCTAGGAGAAATAAGGGCGGTAAAGGGCCTGGTCGTCGCAAACGGCGACGCCATTGCGAGAGTACAAGCTGAATTATCTGACATGAGAGCTCAGATTCAGGGGCTCTCTGAGC